>JARNGD010000218.1:0-32360 GCA_031001845.1 Achaetomiella virescens
TCCCCTCCGTCGCTCACCCACCCCCTACCCAGCTAGAAACGCCCTCGTCTTCATCGGTGGCCTCGGCGACGGCCCCCACACAATCCCCTACGTCCGTACCCTCGCCCTGCACCTCTCCAGGCTCCCCCACCTCTCCTACTCTCGTCTTCGAGGCACGGCTCACCTCCTCCTTCACGGGCTTTCGGCTACTCGGCGCTAGGCCAGGACGCGCGCGAGCTTGCCGACCTGGTGCGCTACCTACGAACGAGACTGGGGAAAAGAAGAGGTCGTGCTCATGGGGCATAGCACGGGGTGTCAGGACTGTTTGGAGTACGGGACGAAGAAGGAGAAGCATCTCAGCCTGCAAGGTGAGGAGGTGGGTGGATGGGTTTGTCCTGCAGGGGCCGGTGTCGGATCGGCAGGCGATTGCCATGACGGAGGATAAGAGGGAGGTTGAGGCTGCGTTGAGGGTGGCGGAGGGGATGTTGGAGAAGGGGAGGGCGGAGGATGCGATGGAGAGGGAGGTGTTGCCGCGGAGCTGGAGGGGGAGTCCGGTGACCGCGTATAGGTGGTGCTCGCTGGCTGGGGTTGGGTAAGTACATCCTTCTGAGTTTACGACATGGTCATTGGGAGAGTCGTTGATGTGTAATACTAGAGGTGACGACGATTACTTCTCCTCGGACCTGCCTGACGAGAAACTTGAGGCGATCTGGGGCAAGCTGGAGGTACCGGTGCTGATTGTGCCCTCCGAGAAGGATGAATGGGTGCCTGGGTGCGCGATGTTCCCGAGCTGGTCGACAAGTGGAAGAGCTTCTGCAGGCCTGGCATCGCCAGCGAGCTCAGCGGCCTTATTCCAGGGGCGAACCACCGTGTGAAAACACTGACGGGCAGGAATGGCTTGCGGACCGCGTAGCCCAGTTCCTGGCCAGATCGAGAAGAGATGACCCGGATATCGCGGGTCTCGGCGCTCGGGGAACATATCTGATCGGTACAGTATTACGGTGCGGTAATACCGGCAATTAGAGTGCAGCCCTGAGAGTGGTACCCGCCCCGCCATCAGCCATGCCCCACCTCGCGATGTTCGGCGATGATGATGATGGGGTCGTTCATGCGGTTCCTGCGATTCGGCGACTCTTCTGTTGCATTACAAACCGGGAGATACCTTAGATTTGCAGTTATTTAGGCCGGCGTATCAACCCGCTTAATCCCCATCTTCACCTCCCGACTCTCATCAGCTTAACTTGCCACGCGAAGGGCTCGTTTATCAGCACCAAAACCAGTAGCACCCTTATCAGACACCCGAGCACAACGTCTCCCCCCCAAGTCCCAAGTTATCACATCAACACCTTCACGATGTGCATGAGCGCGACCTGCCCCACCTGCAGTGAGTCATCCTTTTAAAATAGTGCCTTGGTCAATGTTAACATCTCCCAGCTAAGGAGACCTGGCGCGCTGCGGCAACCACGTTCCCCTCCGTCTTCGCCGACGTCCCCGAGGATGAGTGGTGCACTTGCGAGCCCAAGTTCGAGAAGGATGGCAAGGAGTACCCGCCACAGGCACAGTCGGGGCTGGTCGCGCCGTCGTGGTTGAACAACTTGCTTGGTGGAAAGCAGGAGTGACCGGCCTTGGGGGATGAATTCCTTGACGGGGAAAGTGAATGGGAATAAGTAGACACTTAGAGCGATAAATCCAGCATCGGTATCAACCATCCTGACAGTTCGTCGACGAGTGGCCTCTGTCTGAGTGAGAGATCTTCCCGATCGACGACCGTGCACGCCGACCCAGGGTAAGGCAGCTGCCCCTCCGAGTCCGGCTAGCCATCTTAAGAATACAGACCCCTGTGGACCCCTCATGACACCGCATTGTTGAACGTACCATCAACAAAGTAATATTCGGGCATGACGAGATAAGAACCTCCAACGCCAGCACCATGCTCTCCCCACTTCTCATCCCTTTCGTCGTCATCCTCCTCGCCGTTAACGGCCTCCGGCATGCCCTCACTTCGCCACACAACAAGATCCCGGGCCCGTGGTACGCCAAGTTCACTACCCTCGTCCTGAAATGGCACGAGTTCAGGGCAAACCGTACCAGATACATCCATGACTTGCACTTGAAGTATGGGCCATCCGTCCGCATTGCTCCGAACGAGGTCGCCTTTGCTTCGGCGGCGGCGGTCAAGGAGATCTACTGTTCCGTGGGAGCGGCTATAGAAGACAGAGTTCTATGATTTGTTCAAGGTTTATAAGAGGTAGGGCCAGCATTTACGAGGAAGTCCTAAGCTTTGTGGGAGCTGATGATACATGAACGCAGGACCATGTTTACCACCTTGAACAAGGACGATGTAAGCGCCCCTGGAGCATGGCCATGTCCATTATCCCCGATACTGATATGATGGTTGCCGTCAGCATGCAAAGAGGAAGCGTATTCTCGCGGACCGGTACGCCAATACCAACGTTGTCCGCCACAGTCCCTCGACGGCATCGCCGAACGGGCCGGTAACTTTGTGAAGAGGTGTTTTCCAGTCAGTAGGCGGAAGCCTCGATCTTTATGTACGTCCCACGAAAATTTCCACGTCGATACATAGCTGACAGGATGCCCTAGATCTGTACGTCCACGCATTGCCGCCGGCCATATATTCCCCTTTAACTGACGCTGGACCAGGCCTTCATGCATACGCCTTCGACTGCATCACTCACCACCTCTTCCACCCCCACGGAGCAGACTCGCTCCAGATCCCCAAAGACGAGGAGATCATGCGCGAGGTGACTTTCGACGACAGTCTACAGAGCAAGTTCAGTCTTCACATCCAACCAGCAAGACCCCTCCGTTCTGACTTCCCTCCTAGACCGCCTCGTCCAGCACTACTGGCCCAAAGCCCACACTCTCCTCCAACCGCTCCTCTCCCTCTTCGCCAAGCCCCGCGAAACACCGCTCGCCGACTCCTTCGTCCTCGACACGTGCGCCCAGCCCGACACCGCGCCCTTCACCCTTCTCAACCGCCTCCAAAGCGGCGGCAGCGACTCCAAATTTGGCATCGACGACCTCGACATAGCAGCCGAGTGCCTCGACCACATGGCCGCGGGCATCGACACAACGGGCGACGCCCTGTGCTTCTTGATGTGGAGCTCTCCCAGCCGCGGTCGCTCAAGTACCAGCGCAAGTTGCAACAGGAGTTGCTGTCCAACCCCGGGCCGGGTTTGACAAGCTGCCCTACCTTGACGCAATGGTCATGGAAGGGCTGAGATGTTTCCCTGCTATTCCCATGTCGTTGCCGCGCTATGTGCCAGCTGGAGGAGGATGATTGACGGGTTCTTCGCGCCAGAGGGGACTGTCGTGAGCTGTCAGGCTTATTCGGTGGGGAGGATCGAGACGGGGTGTTTCCGGTGCCGGACGAGTTTAGGCCGGAGAGGTGGGTGGAGAAAAGGGAGAGAAGAGAGGAGGGGGTTGTTCTTTGCGTTTGCGAATGGGGGAGAGGGTGTATTGGGAAACAGTACGTATTCTTTTTTTCCCTCCCTTTCTTTGACTTCCTGGGTTTGCTGCACACAAGGTCTTGCTGACATAGGACAGTCTGGCCCTTGCCGAGATGAAGATGCTGCTGCAGGCCGTGTACTCCCGGTTTACCACGCTGCCGGATGCTACGATGAAGCCTGAGGATTTGGAGATGTCGGACCAGCTGATCTCATCGCGTCCGACGGGGCAGAAGTGCTTGTTGAGGTTTGTTCCTCTGCAGGTGGGGGATGGTGTGTGAGTGGGGGAGACGCCCATTTACGCGGCGCTTTGGGTGTACTACAGTAAGCCGAGAATGGCTGAGGCATGGCTACTGCTCCCTTGCAATCCACATCCTTTGTAGCGAGTAAGCCCTATCCTCCATCCTGCAGGGCAACCCTGAGTCAACCGAAACCAAAATGGATCGACTAGTCACCACAAATGGGGGTGGTGGAAGGCGAACAAAGGATCGTGCTGCCCGAGACACGGGACGAGAGATACCTGGACAGACAGGGACCAGCTGGTTAAAAGATACCACTGTAAAGCAGTAGCTTCCGTGTTTGAGTACAGCGGGACCTCCCGTAGGAGAGGTACCACCACAGCCGGGAGTCGGGTGGGGCGAGCCTCGATGTTTCGCCCAGGATTCAGTTTGATGAGGGATCCTGGTGTGGATGCTTGCATGCGGAGACCGCATATAGCTTGCGGGAAAGTTTGGAGTCATTGTGTTAGTTGTGTGGGCGGTCCACAGTTGCACACAATCCGACTGGGAAGTCGTTCTCAAACAAAGAACATCAATGATGGTGGACAGGCCGGCATTGGATTGTGAGCGGTGGACACGGTGAGAATGAGGCAAAGGTGAGGAAGGTGAGGCGAGTCAGAAAAGGTGGGGTTTTGGAGGCGACTCCCTATCAGATTCTTCATCCCGCGGGGACGGGGTAACGAGGCACCGGTTAGCGCGGCTGCCTCAGGCCTGGACCCGCCTGTGTGCCTGTCTCCGATATCTCCACCAAACCTCTCGGCTTTTGCTTTGTATTGCTCAGTTTTCCCTTCACCAAGAAAACTTCTCTGGCAATCCACATCTCTTCCTCACTTCCATTTAAAAACCAACCCCTCCCCATCTCCATCGTCTTGGAACTTCCAGGACGCAACCACCAACCTTCCATTGCCTTTAGCAATTTTCAGCAACCTTCCCGCTATCCCGTCCCTTACTGGGCGTCCATCACACCCAACTTGGGCTCCTCCGCAACTCCCAAACTCCGAGCGTCCCCAAGAGCGAAAAATCTCGCACGTCTGAGCGGTCGTCGACGCAGCCAGTTTCCCTTGCTCCGCTAAACGACCCGGCATCGCCGACACGAATCGACACCCAGGCTCGATACGCAGCAAAGCGTTGTTTATGTATCAGCACGACCAGGACTCCGTCTTCCGACACACTCCCCCGCTCGAGCTGCGTCCGTTTCGCATAGCGCGGAAACATTGTTGTCCCAACAGTTCTGACGGTTGAAAAGACCTCCGAGTCGTCGCCTTTCAGCGTTAATGCATGCCTCCGACTGTCACCAGTTCTACCCTATGTCACCGTCGCCTCCCACAATCCTACTGACGCCCAGTCTCGCTTCGCCCTCTTCCACTCCCTCGCCAACAGTCTGCTCTGCTAGACTTTACCAGCCTTCCGCCCGCAACCTCACAAAACGTCAACATCAACCCATCGTCCACTCAAATTCAAAAAGCTCTCAAGCCCTCAACCTCCAACACCGCAACAATGGCTTCCCTCGTCAACGTCCGCCGCGATGTCAGCGACCCTTTCTATCGCTACAAGATGGAGCGCCTCCAGACCAAGATCGAAGGCAAGGGTAACGGCATCAAGACCGTTGTTGTCAATTTGAGCAGCGTCGCTCAGTCCCTGGCTCGCCCCGGTTCCTACCTCATCAAGTACTTCGGCTTCGAGCTTGGCGCCCAGACCAACATCGATCCCCCTGATGACCGCTGGATCATTAACGGCGCCCACGAGGCCGGCAAGCTCCAGGAGCTTCTCGACGGCTTCATTGCCAAGTTCGTTCGTTCTGCAAGAAGTGCAAGAACCCCGAGACCGATGTCCACATCAAGGATGGCCGCATCATGCTCGACTGCAAGGCCTGCGGCCAGCGCTCCGAGGTCGATCTGCGCCTGAAGCTCAGCGGCTTCATGTTTGAAGAACGTCCCGAAGAAGACCAAGAAGGACAAGGCTGAGCGCCGTGCCGCCCGCAAGGCCAAGCAGAACGGCAAGGCCGATGCCGAGAACGGCTCCGGTGGCGATGACAATGTTTCCGACCAGGCCTCGCCCAACGCGAGGACAAGGGCTTTGAGAGTGACGACGACGCCCTGACCCGTAAGATCAAGTCCGAGGCTCAGGATCTCGAGGTTAAGGAGTTGAGGTCAAGGACGACGAGTGGGCTGTGGACATGAGCGAGGAGGCCGTCAAGGCTCGTCAGCAGCAGCTGCCCGGCGAGTTCAAGCAGAAGCTCGTCCTGAACGCGATGAAGAGGATGAGGAGGGCGAGGGCGGTGGCAACACCGTCTACGACCAGCTGGGCACCTGGATTCAGGAGCAGGCCGAGCAGAAGGGTGGCATTAACAATGTGGACGACATCGACATCTATGTTAAGGCGAAGGAGCTGGGCATCGAGGCCAAGCACCGCACCGTTCTGGTTCTTGTGCAGACCATCTTTGACGAGAACATCTGCTCCCAGATCACCAAGCGCGCCCCCATGCTGAAGCGGGTAGGTCTACCCCTGCAAAACACAGGGATGTATATTGGGCTGTTTTAGCTAACTGCTGTTAGATCATCACCAGCGAGCGTCACGAGAAGGCCCTTCTGGGTGGCACTGAACGCCTTGTCGGCCACCTCAGCGCCGAGCACCCGGAGATGTTCGACAAGGTCGTCAAGATCCTGCAGCTCTACACCCATGACCTCGTGTCAGAGGAGGTTGCCGTCAAGTGGGGCAGCAAGGCTTCCAAGAAGTACGTCGACTTGGCCACCTCCAAGAAAGTCCGCAAGGCTGCCGAGCCCTCATCACCTGGCTTCAGGAGGCGGAGGAGGAGTCTGATGAGGACGACGAGTAAGAGTTGGCTGTGTCATCACATCTACTCTTTGCTCGGGGATTTGCTCGATCGTTACTCGCCTCTCAGATTGTGTTTGATTCACTCTTTGCTTTTTTGGAGACAAAAGCAGCAGAAACTCGCCTCTGCCGATCCATGGCTTGATTCGTGGCTGCTGGACGCCGACCTGGGTTGACCATGGAGCTGTCAACCGTAGCCTGGATGCCAACTCAACAGGGCGCTTGTTGGCTTTGATGTTGTTGAGAGATTAGTTTTATGCACATGCCACTCAATTCATGCGTAGCTTTCAACTCTTCCGTCCGTAATAGGCCGAGTGTGGTGCGTGTGGTGCTCTATGTCGGCCCATGTTCCATTTTGCGATCGTACTGACCCTGACGACCCGTACACATGAATGGCAGTGGCTCCAAGTCCTCTGCGCGTCCTCCAACCAGCAAGATTCTATGGACTTGGGATCAACGAACCATGACGCGGGGAGATTTGGGAAAGATGTTCTTGTGTTGTACATCTGCATCCCTACAGATTTCCTTCAGCCTCCTGACAACCCCTGAATCAATAAGGAGCCTGTAGCGTAGCCCATTGACTACGATATCTCACGGCCCCGTCGCTCGAAGCGACAAGTAAGAATAAAGACCCATACCAAAAAATGATAAACCTCCCTGGCAAGAAAAGGAATCCGGAACCCCTGAACCGGTATCTTGACCATTGCTCCTTCACATCGTTACCGTAGTGACTTGCGACCGTGGCCCCCCTCCTCAAGAAGAAGAACCAAGCAATGAGAGCATATGAGGTGGGTAAGCGCAGATCTCTCTATCGCCGTCAGTTATGATCCTGCCCAAACCTTTTCCTCTTCCAACAGACGGCCTGCCCTCCCAACCCCCCACCCCCCCTTTGAAAGATGACCGAGTCAGGCAGACTAATTGATGTGCCAGTCAGACACTGGCTCGCCCACCTTCTCGGGGCTTCGCCGCCTTTCAGTTTCGTCAGCCGCATCTCAAAAGAGGAGAAGACCCATGGACGAAGCAGGAACCGAGGCTGCAACGGACACTTTTCCGGGGGCTAGCAGGCTGCAGCAACGATGTGCAACGGAAGGCCATCTGTCCCACGAGTGAATCGACGGGAGTGGAAGCGGCTTGGTGAACATGAAGGGTTTACCACTGAAAAGGCGCACCCCCTTGAGCAGCGCTCGGATCAGCCCAGCTGTTGGTGCCTCCGCCTCCTCCGCCGGCATTCCAGTTGTCGCCGGCAGTTTCGCCAGACTCGTCCCAGGAACCGGGCATGGAACAGACGGGGTTGGGGCGCAGAGGGGAGGGCGTTTTGGCTTTGTTGCCGGCTTTGTCGTTATCCCAGCCGCTGTTGTTGTCGTTGTTGTTGTTGTTGTTGGCATCGTTGTCCCAACCGTGGTTGTTGTTGTTCCCGTCATTGCCCCAATCACCGTTTTTGCCATCGTTGTTGTTGCCCCAGCCGCCGTTGTTGTTATTCTCGTTGTCGTCGTTGCCCCAAGTCTTGTCATTATCGTTGTTGTTCCCGTTGTCGGGGGGATCCCAGTTGTTGTCGTTGTCATTGTCATCCTTGTTGCTATCGCCCCAACCGCCGCCGTTGTTGCTACCGTTCTTTTGGGACTGACGATCAGCCCCCCCGCTCTTGCTCTTGTCCTTGAGTGCTGGGTAAGGTCTCCCATTTGGGTGAGGGACATTTCCACCCGAAACCACTTCCTTTCGCAAACTTGTACTCGCCGTTGGGCTGCCAGCCCACGTTAATGGACGGCTTCCTGCCCCGCTCACCGGACTTCCTGCGCTCTCCATCCTTCTCCTTGTCGACAGCCCTCGTCCCGAGGAGGGGGGTGAGGGAGAATCCCTGACGCCGGAGTTCATACGCGTCAATTGGGGTCGGACTGGCGGGGATGCCCGAAAGCCCGAAAGGACCATACTGAGGGTTGCCGTAAGGAGGGGGATACGGCATAAACGGTTGTCCCCATGTTGCGTACGGAGTCTGGGCTGGTGCAGGGGCGGCGGAAAGCCAGGAGGGAGTGGGGGCGCGCTCGGCTGACGGTTGTGCGACGCTTTGCCTTGCGACTCTTTGGCGTGCGAGTCCTTGCCGTTGGACTCTTTTTCGTGGGAATCGTCAGCATGGGACTCTTTGCCATGCGACTCCTTGCGGTGTATATCTTTGCGGTGGGATTCCTTTGCGTCGGAATCTTTGCTTCGCGACTGTTTCTCGGGGACAGTGACAGGAACAGGTGGCCAAGGCGTTGTCGGGTACTGAGGCCCGAAAGGCGCCCCAGGAGGATAGCCATACGGATAGCCGCCCCAGTAGGGACCATGGTAGACCCGGCAGATATTGCGGTCATTGTCGAAGTAGGCGTTGGGTGGGTGCGTCTTTGGCGGGATCCTCAACCACGTGCTCCATCTTGAGATTTCTCTCGGGACAGGCATGATCAGACTGGGGTGGCTGCCTGTATCCGACTTCTTCTCGTTGGAAGCGTTATCCTCCTTCGACATCTCTTTGTTGTCTTCGGATTTCTCTGCATCCTTCGTCTCTTTCCCATCATCTTCGTTTTTTTCCCCTTTCTTTGGGCCATTCTTCTTCGACTTCTCTCCTTTCTTTGGAGGACTGTTACCCTTCTTCCGCTTGTTGTTGGATTTATCTTCATTCTTCTCCAACTCAGCTTCGTCACTACTCGAGTCCTTGACCTTTCCTCCTCTTTGCCCTTATTCGCCTCCTTGCCTTTCTTCTTTGACGCCTTGGCGGCTCAGACTCGGCCTCGGTAGTTTCAGACTCGGACGCCACCACAGTGACTTTCTTCTTTCCGTTCTTCTTATTCTTCTTCGAAAGCTGAGGTTGAGACCCGAGCTCTGTGGTCTCGGTTTCAGATGCCACGATAGCCTTCTTCTTCACATTCTTCTCATTTTTCTTGGCTGGCTCAGGCTCGGACTCCGGTTCTGTGGTCTCCGGTTCGGACACAACCACGGTGACCTTCTTCTTGCCTTTCTGCTTGCCCTCTTTGGGCGACCCTGGCTCAGATTCTGAGGCTGCCTCGGAGGCAGAGGATATTGCCCTTATTCTTGCTCTTCTTGTTGTTTGCCTTCGGGGGATCTGGCTCGGACTCGGTGGCTGTCTCGGCAGCAGAAGTTTCGCCGCCCGCAGCCGTCTCGGTCTCGTCGGCAGTTTCCTCCTCTCTTCTCCTTCTTAGCTGTCTTTTTGTTCGCAGCGGATTTTCCATTGCCTTTGCCTGCTGCCTTATTCTCCGTGCCATTAACATTGCTATTGCCGTTCTTATTCTGCTCCAACTTCTCTTCGCCCACAGGAGCCTCGCTGCTCTTGCCGCTCTTGGTGATCTCCTCCATTTTTGCGAGCAGAATCAGACCCGCTGCACAGCATGCACAAGTGCAGTTGTGATGCTTCTTGGTGTCAGGTTCGGTGTCGCCATCTGTGCTCTCGGCAGGCTCCGCCGCTTTCGTTTCCTTGCCGTTCTTCCTCGGCTTAGTCTTGGCTTCCTCCCCGCTGCTCTCGACAGAGAGATCGACGCAGAGCCCTCGGCACTGGACTCTTCCGAAGTCGGTTCCGACGATGCTTCGGAGGAAGCGTCAGAGGAAGACGGCTCACGCGACTTCTTGAGGGCCGACTTGAGGGGCTTCTCCTCGAAGGTGACCCTCTTCACCACCTTTCCCTCCGGTGGACTGACTGGCTTGGGCTTTTTGTGCTTCTTCTTCCGGTCGCGGTTGTTGCGCGGATAAGTGACAGTGATGGACTCGGTGTCGGACTCATCGTCGGTTGTCAGTTCGATCTTGATGGATTCGCGTTTCGGAGCCTGGTTCTTCTTCCCCTTGGGGATATTCTGGCCGACGATCCATTCAAACACTGAATGGGAGGCATGGCGATGTGTGACTGGGTGAATCTGGAAAGACAAGCCTTCAGCAAACCGCCAATTGGCCGCAGCGGGCGGCCAATGTTCAACAGGAAGAAAGGATTGGTGCTAGAGAAGCGGGCAATGATGGTGGGGTTATCAATTGATGGTAAGCGGGCTGTGAAGACCTCGAGGATCGGTCGTCGACGCAAGAGTAGCGACCCTGCGACTGTGGACTCAAAATGGGACGTAACTCTCGCTTCGACGGGAGCCCGGTGGCATCAGTTGCAGTCAATTGATGAGGAGGAACAAAAAGGAAGTGAAATTGTTGTTCTTGGTTAAGAGGTCAGTCGCTGAATGTAATGTCGTTGTGAGCGCAAAAATGAGTTGGTAGTCGCCTTGCTTCGCTCGCTCAAAGCAGGAGGAGCAACCAGCAGGATAACGCCCGAAAAGACTGATAGAAAACATGTCCGTAGCCAACACCACCGGTCACAATCCCAACCTCTCGCCCCTCATCCGCCTCATAATGCACTCACAACTTCGCCTCTCCCTCAACTCCTGCTCCTCCCACTCCTTATTAATCCTCGTATCCTCCAAAACTGCCACGCCGCCAACACAGCCGCCGCTGGCGGACACGCCCACAGCAACCAGCTCCACCACCGCGGGACTATGCCTCCCAATCTCCTCCATTGCCCGCTTCACCTCCTCGGCCAGCTCCTCCCGTCCCTTGTCATTCCACACCACGACGCCTCTCCCGCGCCCCTCGCCTCGCACCTCCTCGCCTTATCCCTCACATCCCCCTGGCTCCTGACCCGGTTCTCCGCATCCTCGGCACTCAGATGCGGATCTCTTCCGCAGCCGCTCCATCTGCACCGCCGGATCGCGCACCGCCACAACCATGACGGTCCCGCAGAACCTGTCCAGTCTGCTCTCAAACAGCAACGGCACGTCCAGCACGACCGCCCGGTGGCCGCGGAAGTACGCGCCCACCACGGCGCGGAACATCTCGCGCCTCACGGCGGGGTGCACGATGCCGTTCAGCACCTGCCGGTCCTTGCGGCGCTGTTCATCGTCGCCAAACACCCGCCTGAGAGCAGGACGGTTGAGGGGCCGGCCTTGGCCCGTGGGGCCGCGTTCGGGCATGTCATCTGAGGGAGGAACCAGCAGGTCGGGCGTGGAGGGGCCGAAGTAGGAGACGATGGCTTTGTAGCCCGGGGTGCCGGGCTCGACGACCTTGCGGGCGAGCAGGTCGGCATCGATGATGGGGAGGGAGTAGGGGGGCTGGGAGAGGAGGGAGGAGACGGTGGATTTGCCTGTGGCGATGGAGCCGGTTAGGCCGATGAGGAGCATTTTGGTGGGTTGTATCAGTTATGTACTATTATTCTGAGCCGGGCGTGTGGGAGAGAGATGGAGGAGAAATTACGTGGATAGTTCATCTGAAGTTGGTGAAGTGGCATGGACGCTCGGTAACATTTGTCCGGGAAGGGGTGGGGTGATTGGGGATTGACTGACTTGTTTACCGAGCTCCGGGAAGCAGCGAGCCTTGGCATGCTCGTCATCACGGGCCAATAAGCGCAGGTTTGACAGGGACCATCGCGAACCTGGCTGCCTGCAGGGTTGTTCCTGGCATGTGAAAATGCATTCAGCTCACCATCCCCGTTTTGGTGTTACACCTCCACCTTCCGCACAACGACATCAAAGGAAAGCGCGTCTTTGAGAAGCCCTTGATACTCTACATAGCCCTGAAAAATGCCTATATCCCGAAGAAAGGCGATGACCAAGATCTGAAATCCAGGCAGAACCCTAGCTCCAGTCGCGTCAATGCTCGATGCGATCTGCAGCACCATGAGATCCGCCAACCCAGGCAATTCCGTTGTGGTGCGGAGTCCCATCGCTTGAGACTCCAGCTAGATATTTATCGTAGGTGGCCAGGAATGTGTTGTGATCCTCATGGGCTGCAACGCACAGTAAAGAGAAAGCAATTCCAGGCGAGCAAACCGAAGGAAAAACCTTGAGACAAACGAGTCATGTCAGCGGTCAGCTGAGAAGAAAGGGAGTGTTGAATGGCTCACCGAAACTATGCTGTGAACTGCAGTTTGCCTCTTACTCACAGAGACGAATGGCATAGAAGACGCCCTCGTCGGTGCGGTACCACCGAGCCTGTCCCTCAAGGCGGTCGATTTGGCGACGGTCAAACAATGCCCAGTGGCCGTTGAGCTCACGGAACCAGTACTTGCGGTATGGATCGGGATCGGCGGGCTTAAAGTCCTGTGGCTCATAAGCCTTGTTGTTCTGCGCAATCCGGATGTTCTGCGCAATGGTCTCATTGGGCGTCAAGCCGACACCCATGGCAGGATCAACGTGGACAGGCGGTTGCGCGGGGTACCCACCGACGCCAATGGCCTGGGTCTGACCCGGAAGCATCAGCGGTGCACCGTTCGGAACAGCTTGATTTTGGATCACCATCGGCTGGCCGATTCGATGGTACATGACCGTCGGATTCACCGGTGCGGTCATTGGGGCCATGCCGACGGCCGGCTGCGGTTGCATAACCACAGCACCATTTGCCTAGAGAACAAGTTAGCTGTTAATCTTTAGACGTAGTGATGTGTGCGAGATTGATATGCAGTGAACAGATGGATCAGATCATTCGGTCGAATCAAATCACAAAATCATCATCAGTCCGACCAAGGAACTGACCAGATATCCAGGCGCCTGCTGGCCAGGGTAGTACATGGTACCAGCAGCCATCGGAGGATCCTGCCGAGGAATATAGCTGTGGATCATGGGGCCCATGTCCGTTGCGGGAACCTGAGGCTGAAAGTGAACGCCATGGGGGTTCACCACCGGCGGAATAGCAGGAGGCGGAGGAGGGGGAGGCGGAGGGCCTAGCTCATCAGGAGGACAAACCCGCGGGACACCGCAGGAGCCGGAGGAATTGGAGCTGGCGCGACTGGTGCGAAAGGAATCGCGACGTTCACTTGGGGATAGCCAACGGCGATGGGCGGTCTGTACTGGCCGAACTGCTGAGCGACCTGCGGGACAGCGACGCTGTAGCGATTCCCGGCGAGCTGCGATGCTGCAATGGAAGCCCGAGCAGAAGCCGCGGCGGCCGAAGCGGCAATAGAAGCCGCAGCAGAGGCTGGAGCAGAAGCTGGAGCCGAAGCTGGTCCGGCAGTTGAGGAAGCACTGAACCAACCGGTTGACTGCCCGCGGGATCGGCGACCGACCGAGCTTGCGACACCGACGAGTTGCGGGTACGAGACGGGCTCCCATGCGATGGGCAGGCCGCGACACTGGGAGAGGGTGACGCTGGACGTGAACGAGGGCTAAGCTCGCCGTCATCGATATGGGCGCGCAAGGCGGATTTGCCTTTACCCTTCGTAGTGGGCATATCGAATTGAAGGACGCTGTTGTTGTCGTTGTTGTGGAGAGATGAGTTGGTGGGTGAAGGTGGGGTAGAAAGGGAAGGCGTGAAATTTCCGGCTTGGATGAAGGAGAGGAGAAGAAGGGGAAAGATAAATTTATCACCGTGGTGTGAGGGCAGGAAAGGTCTGCCAGAGCGCTGGTTGACGGGCCGTGCTCTAGGCTCAGATCACTCGTTCGAAGGATGATGAAAAGCAGCAAAACTTCGAATGACCCGGAAACACTCAATTTTAAGCCCGTTCCTGCCTCTTTGTGGTTTTTCGGGATGGCCGAGGGGTGTTGTGTGCAAACAGGTATAGGGCAGGGAAGGGAAGCGTGGGGATTTCACAAGGGCAGCAGCAGCAAAGAGAGAGAAAAGAAATTTAACCCACCACATCTCGAAGAACCCAGGTCTGGCCGTTCCAGACATACTGGTACTGCTGTGGATGCGGGCGATTGCCACGCTCGTACTCAGCATTAGAGAACGAAAAGAAAGGGAGGCACATCCTGCTCTTTGGTGTTGCTGGGAGAAGTTAACTTGTTGGTTTACTGCTGACGACGCAATGGTGGTCAAGAAATTCGACGGGGAGAGAGCTTTGGGTGAGAACTGAAGACGTTGACAATATGCTGTCCGGGAAGGAACGAACACGGCATAGCCACACCAACCCCATCCTTAATGTTGCGATGGAACCAGATCACTTTGAGAGTGGTTAACCATTGTCCACGCCCATTCCCTCAGCGAGCAACGACTCTTTATTTCTACACGTCATCGGCAATTTCTGACAATCGCATGGATATTCACGCTCCAACGGAAGCAAGTTGAAAGACATCGGATTGTTCCCCGGCCCAGGAGACTACCACGCCAAAGGATGATGGAAACCAACGAAGAGACTACGACCGAGACATCTAGACGCACTGCTGCTCCTAGAGTGCGGCATGGCCTCCGAAGACTCCACATTCCCAGAAACAAGCCCTCCACGCAGAGACCAACGCAGTTCACAAATCTCCTGCCTGCCAAATCGTCCGAAGGTATCAGCCATCCATTCCAACCCCGAAAGCAACCGGGGATCGGGACCGCCAAAGATTACATCGGGCCATAGAAAAGGGCCAAAGGGAGGACAGAAGGGCAGATACTCAAGCATCATTCAGCGTCAGCCTGCGGAAATGCCTTGTCTAATGAGAACCCAATCCTCGTCCTTCTTGCCCCGCTCCGGCAGCTTGTAGTCCATGGGGGGAAACCCAGTCTCCCTCAAAGTACCGCTTTCCATTCTCGTCAACCACCTCGACAGCCTCCTTCTCGGCCTCCCCAGCGTGCTGGAGCTGGCGCTGCTGGAGCTTGTAGATCTTGTTGGTGTTCAGGTAGTTACAGAGATGGATGGGCTGCGGTGGGACAAGCGACGGTCACTAACTGGGTGAATGGGCCGTAAGAAGAATGATTGACTTACCCGCACTAGGACAGGCAAACTTGCCCTGCTCTCTGGCCACCTCTTCATCATCTTCTCATCGTTGCTGCACCTCAGGGCCGACCAAGCACGGTCGGAGAGATGAATCTCCATCTCCTCCGGGCCGCAGAAGGAGTAGACCATCGACTGCCAATCCAATCCGGCTCTTCATGGCCTTGATCTCCGCACTTAGCTTCTTGGCGTCCTCGACAGCGTCCGCGGGCTGCTGAATGGTGTCGAGCTCCCGCAGCTGCCGGTTGACGATGTTGCCAAGCCCGTAGCGGGACCGGCAATGGCACTCGATGCAGTGGACGATCGAGTCTTCATGACAGTCCCAGCCGAGGTAGGCCCGGTTCATGGTGACCTCGCCGAACTCGTTGACGTCAGCCGCCGCAAGCTTGAGCTGCGGCTTGTCCGGGTCCTCGGGGAGATGTCGATGCCGTCCTTCATGAGGCGGTACTTGGCGAGCAGGTTGACCTGTCGATCTGGTGCACCAGTCGACCAGCTTCAATCTGACGACTTGAGACGAGCTGAGTAGGGAACCTTGGATGCTTACTTTTCCATAGAAATCGGCGCCCGAACCATCGCCGCCGTTGACGAACTCGAAGAAGCACTTGTCCTTGACTTCGTTCTCCATCACGTTATCGACGTCCTGCAGCTTATAGGCATTCGCTGGACCCTTCAGGTAGCGGTCCAGCATTCTGATGAGGTCGTTAAGGTCGAAAGGAAAGTCGCCTCTAGCCTCGCCATAGGGAACATAGACGTATCCGCCCTTGCGGTCAGACAGGAGACAACCAGGGCCTTGGGGCCGGGAGAAATCCGTGGTTCCAACCCATCGCCGCCAGCTTAACGCCAAGCTGGTTGTCGGAAACTGGATACTGCTTGTCAAACCAGCGCTTGACACGCTGAGAGACGAGTTCGTCCATGACTTGCTGTGCCGTGAGTCGTGGGGTGCCTCCTTGAGCTTGAAATGAGCTTGCCATGGAGCCCGTGAGCGACATGGGAGAGAATACAGGAGAGGGAATGGGGAGGGTGGGAACGAGCAAGGAATATCGGGCCTGGAACGCGGGGTAAGAGAACAGAATGAATGCAATAAAGAGGGGAGTACGCGTATTATTGTCTTAGATGCGTGTGAATAGGGTCTCTCTGAACTTCGGTGTTTTGGGGCCAGGAAAGCACTCGGATCACACTCGTGTTCTGAAGAGTAAAGCCAACACCATCATCGATTACAACAACCCCGCAGTAGGAGGCCATTGCCCAGGGCAAGGCGTAGTGACCGGAAAGTTGTTTTTGAGCGGACCAACAATACAGCAGCCGTGACAAAGGGAGGAGAGAAAGGGGGCGGTGATGCTGGTTTGTCGATGTCGGTTCCAAGGTTGCTGTGTAATGGCCAGTAACTACTAAGTCGGCACCATTTTCCCAGTGGCCAAGGAGTGAATCAACCCCTTTGCTTTGTCAAAGCAGTTATGGTTCCAGACTGACACCGACAACACCAAGAGCACAACAGCCCAGAGCCCGCATCAAATCCTGACAACTCCTCTTCTAAATGATCGAAGCCCACCGCATGCCTATGCGCTCAACCGGGGCGCTCTAATGACCATAAGCCGCTATTATACAATTTCCACGGGAGGAGAGATACCCTGCGCTATGCATACCCGTCCTTCACCTCCCCTAGTCGAGTTTCGTACACGTCAGTCCTCGGAGGGACATATACACACAAACAGCTTTGTGACAGATTGCTGTCCTCTGTAGATTAAAGGACGGGATATGTGGCGAAAAGAGCCACGAGTCGTGTTGGCGTGGAGAGTCTGCAGATCCAATTCTTCGTTTAGAGCGTAGCATGAGCCTCAGCATGGGTCTCGGGAATAGGGAAGACGGTCCTCCTCGCAATCTATTGGGATATTAGCAACCGCAGTCAATACCGTCAGAGCAGGCATAACCTACCGCCCAAACACCGGCCACAGACGCCACGATACCGCCCGAGATCATCATGGGCCGAAGTCCCCTCGTGCTTTTGAACAGCATACCGCTGAGGGCACCAGCCAGAATGGTGTTGGCGGCATCATTCTTCCCCCTCAGGTAGCCAATGTACGAGTTGATGCAGTTGTAGCAGATGGCAACGACACCGGCCGAATTGCCCAAGAAGGGGCCTCTCCGGGTGACCGAGTTGAGAACCGAATTAAGCCGAAGCTTCGGGGGCTGGCCGGCCGACTTGCGCAACCCTTCCTGCAGACCCCAGGCACCACCTATCGTCAGGCCAGCCAGGTATGTTGTGCCGGTGCCGTAGCAGAGGTCATCTGTGAAGCCGCGCGACGGCAGCACTGATTGCGAACCGGGCAGTTCCGAGAGCGCAGAGTCTTCGAGGGAAAGGTAGTCTAAGGTGTCCTTGTTGAGGCCGGCTAGGGGTGTAGTTGTGACGGGTCGGCAAAGGAGGAGCTGCCGAGGAAGGCATCGACGCCCTGGGCTGAGGTAGGGTCGAAAGGAGTGGGCGCGAAGGTGGTGGTCGTGGGCGCAGGCGCGGATGGCGCAGCCGGCGCGCTGGGGGCCGAGGTCTGTGACGAGGACTTGCGTCCGGTCAGGGCATCCCAGATGGACATCTTGGCGGGAAGAAGATGGATTAAAGGAAGATATCAAGACAGAGAGAAGTGAATCGAGCTCGGGGTGGGTGCCGTGTGATGGGGCCGGCTGCGGCTTCGCAAACTCCGTTCGTCGGTGATGTCGAGTGGGAAGACCGGGACCAGGTTCACGGCGGCGATCGATAAGAGAACAAAAAATTTACGGCACCAAACATTGGTCAGTGCGCATGAAGCTGGCCCCACACCATTCGACTTCGCTTCTTGGCATTGAGCTGATTTGGAAACTTTTGGCACAAAGACCATACATTATGTGAGAAAATGCAGAGAAATGTGTGATTGGGAACCGTCTATTCCATCCAATCAGGCGCTAGAATTTTTGAGTATTTCTGCATCGTGGACGGCCAGTCCTCCCATCAAGTTCATGTCACCGGAGGAGCTAACCGAATCAGGGTGCCAGGTGAGCAAGGTGTGGCCCCCGGGTTCAAGGTGAGGCTGCACATCGGTACGTACCCCATCTCTGCCCAAAATTTCCAGTTCTCCCTCACTCTTGTTTGAAACAGCAATTCAACCCAGCGCATTCCAGGCAAGTGACAGAAATGTCTTGGCAAAGATTCTGATCTCATTCCGGATCATTCATTTTGTGGATTCTCCTGTTTTCTTTTTGCTTTCACCCACGACCCCTGACTTGGCTTCCCATCCTCCAACCAACAAAGCAGCCCCTCCATCAACCCCTCCACGGGACGGAATCGCCAAACATGGACACCCCACAAAGGGATCTAAATTCTGAAGAGGTCCTTTACCTGCGGAGGATTCTGGCGTCTTCGAGAATGCAAACACCATCACCAAATGGTTGCTGGGTCAACCAGAAGACACTCGCCCTCAGTGAGTTGGTCACGTACCACACGCGTGGCCTTGACTAATAAACAGCAGACTCGTCCAAGCTCTCTTTGAGAAGCTGTTAGGGGAAGCCTCCCAGTCACGGCAGTACCATGGCAACGGCCACGCTGTGTTAAGCTGTGCAGCTTTGTTCAACAATGCTCCAAGTCGAGCGATGAAGCCGTGAGGCAATGGGCATTTACGGAGGTTCTCTCCAAAGAGCTCTTCCACTTCTACTTGAATGGTACGAACATGACCCACATCGTGCCTTGAGGCTGGTGTTGGATGTGCTCGTGGCCTCCTCAACGTCCAATCCGAACCCCGAGAATGGGAGATTGGTGAAAGACCACATACTAGAGACTCTCGTCTCAATCGTGACTCGAAAGTCCTTGCAGCAGTTGACCAAATCAGGTCTCCAGTGTCTGGACCACTTTTTGAACAAGAAGGCGGTCAGTCTCACGGACCTTGCCCTCAAATACAAGGAGGTGGAGCCGGCGGTGGCCGAGTTACCAGACCTATCGCTGTGGAGGTCATTCGCTTTCCACCTTTTCTCCTGGATGGAGCTTACTTATGTCTGCCCACTGGCTGGAAAGAGTCTCGTCCACATCTTCCGAGGGCTGAACGCAACTCCCAGCTCCACCGGCTTCACTCTCGAGGTCTGGCGACAATGGCTTCAAGACGCCCTAACCCAGAATCTTGAGATCCTCGAGGATATCAGGAACTACGTTCTTTCCCCGATCTTCAAGACAGATCGGGATGTGTCCCTGAAGCTCCTGCAGATATTCAATCGGAGCCAGCCTTTGACTGGAAAGGGCCATCATGTGACTGATCAGGGCGTCCTTTTGCAGTTGGCCACCTTGGAGCTCGGAAGAAATATGGTCTGGTCGATGAGCCCAGTAAGTCAGGCAAAAGACCAGGCAGGAACCATACTAATGCAGTGCTATGATAGGCAATAGCGATAATGTACCTCAGCAGCCAACAGCCAAGACCATTTTGCTCCAAGGTGCTCTCCTGGACGGCCTCCTTGCACACCCCTCTGTATCTGTCAGGTCCAGTGCATTCTCGTTGCTTGTGTCATCCCAAGCGACGACCAAGCCATTCTCGGAGGTCGCGTTCGGTCTTCTCAAGAACCACCTGGCAGCGTTCCATGCCGACTATGATGCAAAGGTCCGTAACGAGGTTCTTGGTCATACCAAGAACCTCATCAAAAGATTAAAGAACATTATCACCGTCGCTCAGAGGAGCTTGTCTGTTCAACAACCGACCGGAGATGGGACCCGTCCGCCTCCCAAGAAGAAGTTCGGTCCTGAGGTTGCTCTCAAGGATGCCGCCGAGGCGAGGCGGGTCCTTGAACGTCACGAAGCATTCCTGGCATGGTATATGAACTTCTTGAAAAGCGAGCTTCTGCCTACCGCGTCTTACCAGCGACACATAACCGCAGTGAAGGCCTCGCTTCTGCTTCTCAGGGTTGGGAAACATGCGGGCGCCACCGACGATACCGTCGATGGAGACATCGCACAACTGATATCCTGCGACTTTACATGGATCCGGCTTCTCCTCGATCTCTTGCTTGATCCATTCGACGACGTCCGTGACAGCGCAGCTACCCTCTTGACTTTACTCTCCCCCACCAACACGAAAGCCGATGCAGACAAGCCCCAGGATCTCCTCGGCGTGCTGAGGGAGTTTTTGCACCCGAGCCAGCAAACTTTCTGATCGGACAGGGCGCGCTGACCACGGTGATGGAGCCGCTCGCTCCCAAGGCCTCTTGTGCACGTGGCTAGGCAACCTGAATTCTCAGATTGGCCTTTTATCTGGTATCCTTGAGCGAGTCGAGTCCAAGATCTCGAAAGCGAGGAGGACTTGGCCATGCGGCGATCGAAAGCCCAGTCCATGCGGACTTTGCTGCAATCAGGTGCGTTCCCGACTGGATATTCCGGAGTTTTTTTCCCCCCCATTTCGCGTCAGACACTGACAGGTCTCCAGCTATGTTTGGCAAGTCCTAGCCAAGGAAACCTACTCTGACGATCAGCTGGACGGTATCCATCACCTGCAGCGTCGCATCTTTTTCTGTGCACGGCAGATTTGCTTACGGTCAAGCATGTTCTCTGTGATGACTCTCCCGAGGGCCATCTTCCCGAAGAGTTAGAGGACATTGAGGGACTGGACACTAAAGACCTCCTGAGTTACAGTTTCCGGGCCGTTCATGAGTCTAGGTATGAATGCCTATTCAGCGCAAGGGAAGGGCTACTGACAAGTACTCAGCAACCTCTTGCGCCTCCTGGTGGGAACCCTGCGGATGAAACAAGCTGATGGAGTGCCTTTCCCTCCGTTGGACGTCTTCAGAGAGACGGGTTACCTGACCTTCGAGCAACTGGCAAGCTTGCGGCACCGTGGTGCCTTCTCAACAGTGTCATACACTTTCATGATCTGCTGTCAACTTACCCAACAGCTGGGCGACGCTTACACAGATCTTGATGCGTCGGAGAATCTGCTTCGTGAATGGTACCATGTAAGACCAGCGGGATACGATTGTGGAGCTCCTAGCTCTTGCTGACCTCGACCAGGGAGCACTTAACTGCATCATGACGCAGGCGTCCACCACCCGTCGATCTGCTGGTATTCCGTCCCTCATTGCTGCGGTCCTCTCGGCGAATGCGGCATCGCCATCGTTCGATGAGGTTTATGGAACCCTCGAAACGATCGGTGAGAAGCCGGTCCGCATGTCCGAAACTGACGGGTCCAACCTCCCTCAAGTACATGCCCTTAACTCCCTGAGGGAGATTTTCAGGAGCTCTCTTCTGAGCAAGAGGGCTGAGGGTTACTTGGCCAGAACCCTTCATCTTGCAGCGACCAGCCTGAAATCCGAAGTGTAAGCTGAGGGATATCTAACACGTTCCGAATGACCGTCAATAACGAGAATTAGGTGGGCAATACGCAATTGCGGCCTCCTTCTCCTCAGGGCGCTCATCGATTCCCTGCTCGGGACAGGCGAGAGCAAGGCTTCTATCGAGTCCGGGTGGGACGGTCGCTCGGTCCGCATCTCGTACAACAAGTACCCAACACTCCCTGGTGTCATTCTCAGCCTGCTGCGGTCCGCGGACGGACGCTGGATCAAGGCTCGCAATCCGGCGCAGCTGAGGCAGTCTTCCCTGCGCTAGAACATCATTCGCCGTGCAGGTCCTCCCCAAGAACACCGTTCCGAGTTGCGGAAGCATATTGAGGGGTACCTGGGCAGCCGCCTCTGGCATGTTCGAGAGATCGCTGCCAGGACGCTGTGCTCGTTCTTGCTGCAGGAAGATTGGGCCAACGAAATCGGAAGGCTCCTTGCGCAGTCGAGGACTAACACGAACCGACTTCATGAACCCTTCTCACTGCCAGGTTTGTCATTGAGCGTAAGGCGGACCTGAGTGTCGATTTCAAAGCGGGTAAGTCATCATCCTCGTAACTCCAACACATCGTTACCAAAGATACCATCACTAACTGGACACGCAAGACTCAACGTCGGTTGACATTCTCCTCAACCAGCTTACTGAGAGACAACAACTCTCATCAAGTGCCCAGAACTTCAAGCAGCGTACCTTGAGATCTTTAACCTGCTCACAAGTCTTGGCTGTCATGATCAAGTTGTGAAGACTGTCTCAGTCCAGGCTGAGACAGTTCAAATCAGTTCCTTTTCAGCGTTTGCTGGATCTGCACACTTCGCTAAAGCTGGTGTATGATTCGGCTGCAAGTGGAGATGTTGACTATCTAAGGAGACATCTCCTGAACCACAGTGATATCAACACGACGAGCAGGATGCTCGAGACAGTTCCGGAAGCATGGAAACAAGCGGAGAGCGCGAAAGCGCAGTCGGGGCTGTGCCGTCTGTTCCTCGACATCTGCACAGTCTCTTCTGCGCCTGAGATCCGAGCTCGGGCCCTAAAGAATCTGGGCGCGTGGATGGATGGCATGCTCAAACGCGGCGCTCTTGCAGGGCTCCCCGACCTGGGACAACTGGACTCACTCTGGAGGCAGCTTGAACAAGGAGAAAAATCATCCCATGCTGTCATGCGCCATTATCGAGACAAGCGGGTCGATCATGGCCGCGCTGGCGTGCCACAGCCCAGATAAGATTCCGAACCTGGACCACCGCATTCGAAGATGGGGCGACATGCTCATCAACTGCCTAGACGTGGACAACGAAAGTGTCTCACCAACTCCTACCGCTCTTCCACTGACAACCATGACACACACAGACCTTCGACACCCGCACGCCGCCGCTACCCCCTCTCCTCCTTCTTCACCACCTCCCCGGCCCTCACCACCTCCCAACCCTCCTACCTCCCATCCTCTTAGCCCTCTACGAAAGCCTCATCGACGACGACGACGAAGTCCGCGAGACCGCCGCCATCGCAGCCTCCAGCCTCCTCGGCATGCCCTCCATCGCCCCGACTGCAGCCGACGCACTCGTTCCCTGGCTGCGCGAGCGCTTTGCCTCCTCAGACGAGTTCAGAGCCCGCGTGGTCTGCAGGATGGTTGGGCAACCATACTTCCTTCATGGCCAAAAGCTGCAGCTGGTTCCCGCTGAAGAAATGCTCCGCAAGGCGATGGAATTCGATGACTCGCTGTTTGCGGCGGAAGAGCAGAACCTGTTTATTGACGAAGTCAGGGAGACGGTGAGGTGGAGAGGGGCGTTTGAGGGGCTGAGGCTTGGGAGCGGTGATGCCGTGATGCAGGGTCTGAGAATATGGGTCGAGGACGGGCTGAGGGCGCTTGTTGGGTTTGCGGAGAAGGAGGATGGGCCGTTGGGGTGGACTTCGGATCAGCATGTGTTTGCGGTTTGCGCAAGGGTTGTGATTTGTGCTGTAACCATGGTGAAGGTTGGGAGGGTGAAGGGGTTGTTGAGGGGCTGCTGAGGGAAGTTAGGAAAGTGGGTGAGAGGACGAGACTACACGGGCTGTTGTTGGAGTGGGCGGTATGAGGATGGGGTGAAGATTGGAAGTTGCGTAGTGTGCGCTGAAGCTAAGTAAGACTCGTTTATTTTCGCGCCTTTTCCGAGGAGCCGGGTGGTTCACGTTCAGGTAGACAGGGGCACGAACCGTTCGGTCAAAGTTACCAAGAAGGCTCGCGACTGGGATTTTCTACGGCGAAATGCATTACAATGAACATTCGGATGCCTGTCTACGGGACTGCCGAAGCTTGACGTTCCATATCACCATCATCAACCACTCCAGGGGCGTTTACACCGCCAGAGCACAGACCATCCTGTAAGTTGGCATGAGGAGCGGCACCCGACGGAGGTAACCAAGCGGCCCAGCAAATCGAACCGAAAACGAAAAAAAAAAAAAAAAAAATCCTGAGCATCATCAACACCCAGATGGACTCTGCAAAAAACTTTGAGTGTGGCGTTGCTGGCAAACCGGGCTACGTGGCAGCCACATTCAGGCGGCCCGGGAGCTCGGCTGCCTCCGAAGGACCCGCACCACCGAATCGTGTGGGGGCACAGCCCGGCCTTATCCCTCCACTGACCAAACCGCCTCACCTCGGCTTGCCGATCGCGAAGCCCATCGCTTTGTCTGCCATCCTGATGTGTGCGCAGAATTTCCATGGACGGTTGGCGGGTTGGCGAGCTCCCCGTTGATTTCTCGATCTCTTACCGTCTGCAAGTTTCAGCTCTGCCTGACCGCCCTGCCGATGAGAGCCCTCCTCTTGAAGTCGTGACGTCAAGGTGTCGGGCCAGGGGCCTCTCATTCCGAACAGCCGAACCGTCCCATTGGTAGCTCGCCGGCTTCCGAGACTGGGAGAGTCATCCCTTGCGGCAGACGCGTCGCCTGGGTCTTGGGAGGCAAACTGTGGGATGGGCATTCCACCACGAGCTGGCAACTCTCGTTTCCGCTCCTTTCGTCGAGGGTGTCCATCCCATGGGTACCTTGGATGGGTGGTTGCCGACATCGCGGGATGTAAGTGCCGATAGCAGACAGGGAGGGGTACAGCTATCTCGAAGAGGACTTCCGCTGATGTCCTCATGCGCGGCTGGACCGTGGTGAGTGCCTTCGCGGATCGTCAAAGGGGATGCACTCAAAGTTCCTTTACGCCCTGGTTTGCGCAAGCAATCGACCGCCGTGGCCATAGAAATGCGGAAAGGGGTCTGTCCGTCGCGAGTCAGCTGCGACCTTCCAATCTCTCGATGACTGCGGGCTGATTTTGGAGCATCACTTGACTGGCTGCATGTCGCCGGCCAAGTCCTATTGAACACCACAGTCCTATCGTCAAGTTTCAGACCGGAGATGACGGCACGCGCAGGGGGGGCCGGGGGGACGTGTCGAGGGTCTCGAGAGGCTCTGGAATGAGAGGAAGGCGCGGTTCAGAAGGCACGTCGCAGGCCATCCATGGTTTTTGACACTCTGTCGCCTGCAATTGGGCTCGACATCACGGGATCGTGCCCTCCCAGGAAGGAATCCCGAAGGTCAATGACCCAGGGCCGTCTGTCATGGGATCCACATCTGTTCTCCCTTGCTTGAGCTGAGCGGCAAGCGACGGGTAACGTTATCGCCTCATTCGCCTCACCGTGAGAATCCAGAGCAGGTTTGGCGGGGTGACAGGGGTTGGGGCTGAGAAGCGACTGCGCAAGCCACGCAAGCCACAGTGCGCTCCATCCGAGTCGGGGTTTATTCGGGTTGAATCCAATCGAGCAGGTCGCCAAGGTCGGAAAACATCAGCTGAGAGACTGACCGTTTCCTGGTCGTCAATGGAAATCAAGGTTAGGGTACACTTCGACCACCGCACAGTTGTTTGCTCCTGTCGTTCCTCCACACCTCGACAACCTAGCCACCAATTTTACCTCACGTCGATATCAGAACTCGCAATTTTCTTTCCCACTCTCACTGATCATCGTACGGAAATTTGATAACCAAGACGGGCCCTATCCCCGGGGTTGCAGCAGCCTCTCTCCATCACCGCTGCGTTGCTGCTAATCTGGAACTCGACGACAACACCGAGAATAAAGCGGCGCATCCCCAGTTCCAGGCCTGCCATCGAGGTCCAAAAGCGGCACCGCACATCTCAAGTTTTTAAAGTTGGCCGCCCAATCAGCAGTCGCATCCTCATTTTTTCTCCATGATGGAGGCCGAGAGGGCGTCAGGCGGGCAGCCAATGAGGCTCAAAAGCAGGGATCTGAACTCACACACCTTCTGCTCACCTTCCGCACTAGCATGGGATGGCAGGACGACTCATCCATGGCGAGAGGCTGGCGTTGGTCGACAAACCGCCTTCCCTCTCCAGGGCCCCATGCACCATTGTTGCGCCGTTAAGGCCCTTTGCCTTGTCCTTCCCTTCTGGGGGCCACTCCCAGGCCGTCGAGGCCAGTCCATGGTGCCGATCCTGCCTCTGGACCGCGAAATCTCCCACACTCATGACTCCATACCCCACGCTTACCGAATTGGGTCTCCCTCTGAGATTCCAGACGCGGAGCGGCGGCAAGGAGCAGGTTCAAGCCAGACCCGCGAGGTCGCTTCCCCGAGAGAAACGACCTCCCAGCCACAGAGATGGACACACAAAGCACATCCTTTTCACCCCAGCGCGCTTGTTCGTTTCAAGTTGGTGTACCGGACAGCGTCTCTTAGCCGCAGTCGACAAGATGGAGTAAATGGGATGATGGAGTCTGTTTGATCCGGCAAGGACATGCAGGCCCACGCTTTTGGCAGGGAGGGGGGCTTTCCGGGGCGCCTTAATACCACCCCTCTTTGCGATCAGTCAGTCTTCGACTGCGGATGCCACTCGGCATGGCAATCTGGCAGAAACGACCGATGGCTTGACACAATCTCTTGGGAACGAATGGAAGCTCTCTCTGGACAGGCGTCTTGCGCCATTGAAACAACTTCGGGATTCTCGTCGAACGCATCTGGCAGCGTGCAGGAGCTAAAATAATCCCAAGTCAATATGTCTGGCGGGGGATGGTTGAAGCCACCTCAAGAGAGAGTGGCATACGGCTCGAGGCGAGCTTCCTGCAGCAAGACGCAACGTAAAGCGCCCACCACCACCCTGCCGGGTCCAGCAGTTAATCTCGAAAGATGATGATATTGGAGGCCACCCTATATCAAGTGGTAACGCTCCGCTGCTGTGCCTCCGGTCTCACCATCGTCCCTGAACTGACGACGGCGGGAGACCACTGGTAGCGGAACAAATTGAGCTGGTGAGGCGGTGCGCCAAGCATGAAGCAACCTCTCACAATTCACATACGGCTTGCGAAACAGGAAAGCATGGCGTGCATCCTGGCGCAACCGCAATCACAAGGATGGATAGCATCTTGGGAAACACGATGCCGAAACTCCCCATTGGGGACTGTTGACGGGAGTCGAAACAAGTCGCTTCCGGGTGTGGAAAGATCCAGCAGCAAAGATGGTGAGTTGCTGGGCAGTGGCGGCTTTTGACTCCTCATCGCGGCGCGGCACAGGACTTCATGCAATCCAGTTACCCAATCCACTTGCCAGTCCTCTCCCACGCGGGCCTCTGCCGCCTGGACGCGTCATGCCACCATCGTCCATCTTCAGAGCGAAGACGAAAGGGTGCGCTTTTTTGGCCGTTTTTTGCAGGGCATAGGGGCATGTCTCCAGCTTCCCCGCCGGGGCGGGGATGGGGAGGGAATGGCTGCCAAGGGGAAAAAAAATAAATGAAAGATAAAAATAAAATGAAAATGAAAATAGAATAGAATAGAATAGAATTCTTTTTTTTAAAAAAAAATAAGGAAAATAAAGGGAAAAAAAAGGAGGAAAAAAAGCAAAGGGGAAAGAAGCCGCCCAGAAAGCACAGGATGTCGTTGCACACCCTCTCCCGATCTGGACAAGGGCGTCGCGGGGCTTTCAGGCGGGGATCGGCGGCCTGTCTTGGCATATGTGGTACGTACCCTGAATGGATACCGACACGGCTCCGGTGGCGCATGCACAGGCCACATGCAGCTTTCAGCTCTGCGCATGCGGCCAGCCCAGGTCGGCCAAGCCCATTCGCCTGATGGCCATCGGGATTTTGTCATTCAGGATTTGTCCATCTGCAAGTCGCAGCACAGCCTCCTGAGGTTCCAGTGACCCTTCCTGCTTTCCTTTGCCCTGCCATGCTCGCATCCATGTCGGCGGCGATATGCGCAGAAGGTGAGCAAGGGTCTTCCAGGGCACTTCACGGTTTCTCAATTGAGGCACGGCTGGGGCTAACGCAAGGACATCAACCTGCACCCCCTACCCAGAACCCAGCGATTCGAAAACTAGGTAGGACATGGGACCAAACAACAGGCCGCTCTCATTGGTCGTTATACTGAAGAAGCCTGTTCGGGTTGAAAGATGCCTGCTGACACGGCAGGCGAACACGGATGCAAGCGCAATACCAGGCCATGAGAACCCGAGCAGCGCTCACCTCACCATGCGCTACGCAGCGTAATTTACAGTTCGACGTTCTGCGACCACTGATCGCTCTTCCCATCGCCCCTCCACCAAAAAAGCTGCTTCCCCTTTCTGTGGGCCAAGAAGAAAGAGGAAAGAGCTGCAGGCACTGTTGAGGCACTGCAGGCGGATCTCGGGGCATTCGCACTCGCCTGTGCGGCCATCTGCCCACTCGGCAGGGTCTTTCGGTGCCGTCGTACCATTAGATCTGGCCTGCATGCTCCCTCTCGCTCCATTCAGGACCCTCCCTCCTGAGCGATGGGGAGTGGAGGCAATAAGCACCTTCCTGGAGTTGCCGGCAAATGGTACGCAGGGAAGGCACACCCCCTACTACATAGGTATCCTGGATACCGAGTTCGGGACTCTTAGCCGTGCGGCTATCACCCTCCCCCCACCATCAACGGCAAACCCCACCCCCCTTCGCACTTTCTCTCATAATACGAGCTGCTCACCCTCCTCTCCTCTCCCCTTCTGTTCCTCACGAGACTCCTCGTCCCCCTTTCTCTTCTTCTCATTCGCGGTTGCTGGCGTGCACACTAATTCCCTTGTCTTGGGACCGCCTGGCTCCGTCACCTTGCTCACCTTGTTTCTTATTTACTATTCGTCTTCGGCTCCTCTTCACTTCTTCCCTAAGCGCTCCGCCGCCCTCGGTTCCTTGTCGACCTGGTCATCCGTCACCCGATCACTGGCGTTGCCGCCGCTGTTCTTGTTGTTGTTGCTCCACCCAACACCGAGCCACACCCGGTCATAATGCCTCCTCAGCTATTGCCGGCCTCCGCCGCCGCCTTTGCCCCTCGAGCATCGTCGGTGAACGTGGTGCTCGGCTCCAAGGTCGAGCCATGGCTGACGCAGACGCTCAAGCGCATCAACAAGATCAACGTCCGCTCAACAGCGTACCACAGCACCAGAGATGTCTGACTGAGACGCTGTCGTCGCCAAACGCCATTTGGGTCCTGGCGTCGTTGCTCCTACCAAAAGCGCCCGAGGCCGAGCTGAGAAAGGATTCCAACCCGCTGATCGAGGCCATCTTCAACTACCAGCTCGTCCACCTCGAGGCCTACATCGTCCACGTCGACATGGTGCTGAGGAACGAGGTTGCCTACAAGCTGACACCGGAGACGATCGAGTCGCTCATCGAGTACCACAAGGACATCCACTGCGTCGACGCCAAGGTCAGCACTTATGACTGGTCCGAGAAGGAGCAGCAGTGCAAGAAGCTGCACGAGGACTTCGTTCAGGCCATCAACAATTCGTCTTCAGGACCCACGTGTCGGCGCTCGAGGGACTCGAGGAGGACGGTGCCGGCGAGTTGCTAGGAGGGAAAGCTGAAGAGGTCAAGAACAGCATCATGGGTTTGATGAAGCCCCTGCTCCCGCCACCACCAAGGGTTGTCGACGTTGTTCGCCAGCCGCCGCTCCTGCCCAGTTCACCTGCCGGGGCCGCGATCTGGTCTCAACCGCCACCCCCGACCACGATGCCCGTCGAGTCGTGGAAAATCCTGCCGTCGAGCCCCAGCGTTGCGTCCACTGCCGATTCCACCGCTTCGATCTGGGCAACCATTGGGATGAGCGAGGTGCAGCTGCCGTCGCCGCCGCCGGCTTTCAGCCAGCCGTACTCGACCGCCGGGCTGTACTACAGTTCACCCATGGTGACCGCCCCGATCCCTGCCCTGCCGCTCCCAAGCATGCTGGCACCCCAGTGCGGAGTCAGCGTCGGCTACAACTCTTTCGGTTGGGACCGGTACCAAGAGTACGCCACCACCATGTGACAATCACTACCGGCGGTCTACGGAACAAGCTACCCGGCCGTGACGACATCTCCATGAGCGCGCCCAGCAGCGCGGCGGTCGCATACGACTACCGTGGGCCGCCAACCTGGCAGACAGCGCGACGGTGGTGCTCCTCGTCACACTCATCTCTACTTCAACGGCATTCGGCATTTCCTCACTCGCATGGGCATGGAGCGACTCTCGGACAGACATCCGCATACTCATCTCAATGCATATATCTCTGGTCGGTTTCCTTTTAGCGAGCGAGCGTCATTTTGCTTTTTGAATTTTCTTTTTGATCTTTTGGGATACCACTATCACCGCGAGCTCGGTCATTTTCGTTTTTTTCCTTTTCAACCTCATCATGGCCGGTTTCTGGGACGAGTATTTGATTGCATTTACAGCATGGAGGGTGGAGATATAGGCGGCTTTGGTTTTTGGCTTAAGACGAGATGCAGCAATGCAACAGCCCCCAGCCTCGGCGCAGAACGAGCACAGAGACACCCTGTTTTTCTTTCTTCATTCCCCCCACCCACCCTTTTTATTTTTTACTTTATATTTTTTTTTTGCCTTTCTTGTGGCTGAGTCCCTGTGGGAACAAGGCTTAGCGGGCTGGTTAGATTGATACCCTGCGTTGTGTCACCGGCACTTCGCGTCCCCTCTTTCCCCTTTCACCTTGGTTTCTTGTCTTATGGATGATGTTTTACGGCTTTAATGACGGATAATCCCGAACCTAATTGCGGTGTCTCTTCTGGCGATACGGGGCTGCTTCGCGCAGCTTGATGTTGGACGACAACACCCGACGAAAGAAACGAACACGATACGCACATTGGGCGCTGGGAGATTCGAGACGAAGAGATGCGGGACGACTCAACGGGACTGGATCCCGACGATGCGAGAACGGATGCTCTTCGATACAAAGGCCGATACGAAACATACATCTAGCCTTGGGACGCGTAGCTGGGATCTCGCGGCCGAGGCAGACACTGGTTGTCGACAAGAACAAGGGCTGCTTCCCGGCTCGGCTTCACTGCCAGGAATCAGAGGGGTTTGAGAGGATATGGGCATCAGCTCGGAATACGAGCCGCTGAGCGTCGCGGGCAACTGGTTTGCCTGCCCGCCCACCTTCCCGCGTGGGCTTTTGATAGCTTCATTCATCTCCGGCAATCGACGACGGTCACCGGGACTCGGAACGGGATTACTGCTACGACAAGCCACACTTCGGGCGCGTACGACTCGACTTTGCCTGCTAGACAGGACTGGACGGAGGACGATTCGGTTCGGAGCTTGTGCTCCTTGCCTCGTAGGTCAGGTCAAGGTTGTCTGAGTATCTGAAGTGATCGGACGTCGATTCGCCGGGGGGGGGGAATGGGGTAGTCAGGAGTTGAGGTGTGGGTTGGATGGGCAAAGTGCGGGGTCATCTACCGCATGCCGACCTCCATACTGCGATTTCACACAGATCCGAATACAAAGCGGGTCTTGTGGTAAGTCCAGGATGCGAGCATGGCAAAGCCAGTTGGGCCTGCGGCATGGTCTTGTTCCTGAGGGACTCTTGACGGAGCTGTGCTCATTCTTGCAAATTAGAGAGCAAGCCGTGCCGTGGATCAACAGGCATCAGATGCTGGAGGTATTCCGCCCTGGACGGCGGCTGGGAAATACTACTACTACTACATGCACACGCACACGCACACTCTCATTGTTTGTGAGTATCGTAGCGCCTCTTGCTTTACTCTAGTATCCTCGAGCATATACTACTTAATACAAACAAGAAAAAAAACTGATTAACCCATGCTTGCCTTGTGCCTGTGTCTGTGATCCTTTCTCGGCATAGTTAATGGCTACGGACGTTTCCACTGGGGCCCATTTTTTCTTTGGCTTCATCCTACAACGGTTTGCAATGGTGTGAAATTTAACCGCCGCGTTACTCTGTGTTGGGTCTGTGGAACGGTCTGATGAAGATGCAGCGTTTCTTTTACTTTGACGGGGCTCTGGTTGTGCTACGGAAGAATGGAACTTTCATGTGGTACGGACGGACGGCCTGATTCGGAGTGGTGGGGTAGGAGAATTTGGATTGGCCTCATTCCGATTCTGAAGTTTGAGTTATCCTGGGCTTGGGAAGGGCAAGTGTATGTACAAGTCGGATAGGGCCGAGTAAACAGAGGGTGTTACGTACACGGGAAGCTTAGGGCTCTCGGGGGTTACCCGATGGAGAAACAGAGCAATAGGAGACGATGAGCACTCTCAGTTCTTTGGATAGCCCTCTCGGGCTTCAGCAGATTGAGGACCTGCTGTAAATGTGCATTATCTGGGTTACAAGTGTCCTCTGGCACTCACTCACTCACTCTGGGTTTTTGTCCTGTGCCAATGGCAGAAATATAACGTGAATGAATCTGGGTTAAGGGAACTCCTGTGGGCCGTTTTGCGTTTGCTGAGGGGCATGGCGGCAAGAGGGTCAGGTGGTTCGTTGTTCAAGGGGGTAAGC
>JARNGD010000219.1:0-34031 GCA_031001845.1 Achaetomiella virescens
TTCTAGGTCCTATTACGCTAAAACTAGGGCTCTAATCAAGAGAGCTTTAGCCTTTAGAGGCCTCTTCGTACTATAGTAACTAGACAATGGGTATACCTTTCTTCGTTAGTACTATTAGGGGGATTGCTATATTGAGAACCTAGGGACAAAATCGTAGTAGTTAGCGAACCCTAAGAAGCTATAGACCCCTTTAACTACTAAGGCGCTCCTATAATTCGATGGCCTTAGGACCTTCTTAGGTTAGCCGAAATGCCTTCCAGCTTCGATAATAAATCTAAGATATTTGACGCTCTTGACTTCAATATATACTTATCGATATCGACTTATAAGCCCTATATCGAGGAGCCTTTTTATAACTATTTAGACCTTCTTCCTATAGTTAGGAAAGGGAGCTATCTAAATAGATCAATATCGTCGATATAAGCCGAGTAGAACTTGTCCAGGTATTCTTATAATATATAGTTAATATATCGCTAGAAGGTAGCTAGGGCGCCCGTTAAGCTAAAAGGGGTAACTAGCTACTCGAATAATCTATACTAGGTACGAAAGGCCGTTTTCTACTTGTCTCCCTCTTTGATCTAGATCTTATAGAATGCCGTAATATATCTAGTTTCGTGAACCATTTTGCCTTCGATAAGGACCTTAATGTCTTAGTATTAGAGGAAGGGGGTATCGATCCTTCTAAATAATCTTGTTCAGCCTATAGTAGTCGATATAAAGTAGAGGCCGCCCCCTAGCTTCTTGACGAAGAGTATTAGCGCTAAAGTAGGAGAGCTGCTTATAGAGATAAAGTTCTTGTCTAGGAGCTCTATAAAGGTCTTCTATAGGATAATTAATTCCTCGTATATATTATATAGGGGTCCCTAGGGAGGGGTCTTATCCTAGCTATTAGTATCCTTTTCTAAGAGGATTTTATAGTCGATACCTGCTCGATATAGTAGGAGTTAGTCGGCTTATATCTAATCGAATAGAGGAAGGAAGTTATAGTAGTAGCTTAGCAGCTTCTTATAAGGGTCGCTATACTTTTTTAGGGCGAGGGGGCTTTCTCGATATCTATAAGGCTTGCTAAAAATTTATACCCTCCTTCTAGTTAGAGGGGAGTATCGTCTTGCCCTATAAACTAGGGCTCTAAAGACGCTTGCTATATATTATTGTATAGGGAAGTTGACCCCTTATTAGCTCTCCGCTCCTTGACTACTAACCCTAAAGAGCCTATATAGATCTCGTTTCTTATAGGTATAACTTCTACTTGTTTAGGCCCTTATCTAGGGTCTTCTAAGGACAATATCCTCTATTTGGTTAATAATATAGAGGAATACCCTCTTTTGCTTATAACATCGATATCTAGAGCAAGGTATATTATATTAGTAGATTACTCCCCTAACGATAGTCTTAAGCTGCTCGAGGTTATAGGGGATAATAGGAATATATAGGAGGTATAAGCGTCGAATAAGGGCTCTATTAATCGTACTATAGTAGAAGCAACTAGAATCGATCAAGGCCTTAGTATATAAGATACTATTAATCCTAAAGTTAATATAGACTAGTAGCTTATCTATTTTCTTTTTAGCCTTCTTCTAAGCCGCTCCTCCTCTAAATACTCCTAGCGAACGACTTCCTAGGAGCTATTCTTTTAACTCCTTCCTTGTTTCTATCTAGTTAGGCGTATCTAGTTTAGAATCTACTAAGTCTTCGACTATAGGAAGCTTAGGAGTTGCCTTTTTAATATACGCCTAAGGTCTAGGGCGCCTTAGTAGGAGAAGGGGCACTCTATACTCTAGTAGCCTTTCTATCTACATTATATATAAGCCCTCCCTTTACCGCTATTAGATCTCCTCCTCGCTCGCTAGCTTAGCCCTCTTGCCTGCTAGTTCCCGATTCTATCTCTAAATAGCCTTATTAACCCTAGTAGGCTCCTATTCTATTGCATTAGGTAAGGTAGCGTAGAAAGGGGGCGTTTTAGCTCTAGGCGAGGTTCTAGCCCCCTATCCCTCTAGTTAGGTGAAGGGCTTTACTTATAGTCGGCTAAAAGGCGTTATATAGTAATTAGGAGGCTTCCTAGTAGCTTTCCTCTAGGAAAGTCTCTAGGTATTAATATTAGCGCCGAGACTATAAAGCTCTTGACGAACCCTATATAGTCCATTGGCAGGTAGTATTAAGACTAGGCGGTCTATATCTCGTTATTAAGAGTCTTCTAGAGATAATTGATCGGACTATATCGGCTATATAGTACCCCCTATATCGCTAGTTGCTTCTCGAACCTTAGGTAAAACGCTATAAACACTCCCTCTCGCCCTAGGTTATATCATTAAGGTTATTAAGTATATTATTAAGCAATGTTAGGGTCCTTATATATCGAGGTTAGGTACTAGAGGAAATCTGCTAGGTTATATACGCTATTTAGGGCCGCTCTCTATAAACGCTACTACTATTGACTAGGGCCTATCCCTAAGCCGAGAGTAGATATAAGTAAATTGTTAGTAGGGGATCTAAGGAGGTATCCGTTAGTATATAGTTTGCCTTCTATTTCCAACCTCTAGTTCTAGTATTTCTTCTAATTACCATCGAAGTAAGGGGGTCTAGAAGGATCATCTTCTTCTTCGTTTAGCTAGAGGGAGAAGGTAGTAATATAGTGGCTTAGGGGGCTATTAGTAGCGTTAGGGCTCGAGGCGTAGTCCTTAAGGTAGTTTATAGGTTCGCTAGGTTCTCCTAGAGGGTCTAGATTTATAGTCGGGTTGCTTCTCTCTTATTGCCTATTTAGCCTAGATATACTCGATTTAGCTTATTATCCAAGTCATTATCTATATTAGCTATTGGACCCTATCCTAGGGCTCGACGGATAGGTCCATCGACATTATAGCTTTCCTTCTCTTCCTACTATCCCGCTAGATAGTACCTTGCTATTCGATATACGCTTAACTAAGCCCGTAGCTCGTATCTTATAGGCGACGTCGTAGCTCACTTAGTCTCTTTGAAGGTCTTGCTCTTTACTTAACTAGACTAAGTTGCTAGTATCTTATAGTCGTAGTATCCTAGTCGTGCCTAGCTACTCGGCTCCTTTAGGCTCGAGGTTACGCCCTTATAGTATAACGGTTAGGAATCTAGGATTCACTAGTAGTCCTCCTATAGGGTTGCTACCCTTAGGCTACTCTTCGCTCAACTAGGCCCGGGGCTAGTATCTTGCGAACCTCGATACTTCACTCGCCTTAGTGAAGCGCAAGTATAGTCTAGCTACCTCGTTAGTGGCTCGAATCGCCTAGTAATGTTCCGTCGCCTCGTTGACGATGTAAATGCTCTAATACTTCTCTACGTTTGACGACAAAAGAAGGAAGTTTAGTGTAATGTAATGGTCCTAGGAGTATATTGCAACTAGCTAGTAACGACTCTACAAGTATACTAAACTTAGGGAAAGAAAAAGGAAAAGAGGGGAAATAGCTATTCTGGCGGTGAGCGCTCCCTAAACTAGAGGGAGGCTATAGGTTATATCGTCGCCTAAGTGCCTGGCGCCGTTGTCAGGGGCAACGAGCCTAGGGGTTCGGGGGCGCCGGGCCGGGCGCCGGGCCCGGCTCTTTGGCCGAGGGCCGCCGAGGCCCACATCGGGCTCAGCCCGTTACACTCTAATTATATATCCTAAAGAGTCTATTTCAACTACTATCTTTTAGTCTAGGTCCTATTAGGCTAGGATAGGTATACTAATAAAGAGGGTTTTAAGTTGCTTAAAGGCTTCCTTGTACTAGGGCGACTAGATAAAGGGCACTCCTTTCTTAGTAAAGGTAGTTAATAGTATCGCTACTATTAACAAGTTCGGAACAAACTCTTAGTAGTAGTTCGCGAACCTAATAAACCCTCGGACTCCTTTAATAGTCTTAGGACGCTCCTACTATTAATTACCTTAATCTTTTTAGGGTCAATACAAATCCCCTTCCCTACTTCAACGATGAACCCTAGATACTTGATGCTCTTTACTTCGAAGTTGCATTTATTGATATCAATTTAAAGACCTACTTCCTAGAGTTTTTTTATAACCATTTTGACTTTCTTCCTATAATTAGAGAGGGAGCTATTAGAGTAGATAAGAACGTCGTCTATATAGGTGGAGCAGAACTTATCGAGGTACTTCTACAACGTCTTATTAATATACTACTAGAAGGTAGCTAGCGTACTAGTTAGGCTAAAGGGGGTAATCAGCTATTCTAAAGCTTATATCTTATATAGAAGGCCGTCTTCTACTTGTCTCCCTCTTTGATCTAGATCTTATAGAATATAGCAATTATATCCAGCTTATGACGGAGGGCGCACCCAAGGCGCACCGAAGGCGCACCCAGGGTTGGGGTTATAGGTGTACTTCCGCACTAGGAATAGCTCCTGGCAGGGGGTTCCCCCTTTTCCTACGCATCGCGTAGCCTATATTCCTACCTTTCCCCTCTCTCCTCCTCAGCTTTCGATTAGCAGAATTGAGTAGTATTAGCAGCGCCTTTGAGCCTCGCCATATATTGCTCGTCTCTTATAATCGAAAGCTCAAACCCACTACCTAGGAAGGCTCAAGAATATCCTACAGAACCGAAGAACGACCTATAGCTATATATACGGCGCCCGAACGAAGAAGAACTATCTAGCAGCCGAAGGCGCCGACCGAACCGAGGAACTAGTAGCTACGTTGCGCGCCCTAAACAAAGTGCCTAGCTACGCTACGCGCTAGCAATGAACCTGAAGAATCGAAGAAGAATAGCCTAGCTACGTCGCGCACCAGCGAAGGACCTGAACTATAGCTACGTAACGCATCTTGAAGAACCGAAACGGCTACTTGAAGCGCCTAAAGAAGCGAAGAATCGAAGAACCAACTATAGCTATATTGCGCGTCTAGAGACCAACGAATGAAGCTGCAATAACGAACCCGAACGACCTATAAGATACTCCTACTACCAAGATACCCGCCTCTATAGGCGTTAAAGAAGTTACTAAGCACTCCGCTTACGTAAAAGGAAAGTAGAAGACGAAGAATGACTTCGCTACTAAGCTAGCTACTAAAGAGGTTAAGCTAGCTTAGCGAGACGCTTAGATTACCGAGCTATACTAACTACTTGCTAACGCCTATAATAGCGCCTATTAGATAAAGAACCTAAAGATATAAGTAAACGAGGAAGATAGATATATAGCTAGACTAAAGATATCGAGCACCCTATATTAGCAAGCGCCGGCTAGAAGAGCGATAGGCTCCTAGACCCTCCTATCTTTTACAATAAAGCTAAAAAGGATACGATAAGTTTGAAGTATAGCATTGAGCTATCTCGAAGAAGCTAGAAGTCAACGCTAATTGCTTTGCTAATTATAGCTAAATAAATATATATTGAGAGCTATATTAGTAGTAGGGCAGCTAATATATTAGCGCCCTATTTATAGGATACTTATCCAACCTAGTTTCCTCTTTATATAAGCTCCTAGACTACTTATAGTATAAATACTTGAACCCGAACTAAGTCGAAGAAGCCCTCGATATATTTAATAGGCTTAAGCTAGCGGCCTCTATTAACTTCGTCTCTTTTAAGAATGACTTCATTAGGCTAGCTAGCGAATTAGGCTATAATAAGTCTAAGTAGAAGGCTGAATTCTATAGCCGACTTACCCTACACTATAGACTATAGTAGCGCTTCTATATATAGATCCTATAGTCGATTTCAACTAGTTTGCTATATTATATTCGAATATCGCCTTAATTAATAAATAGGCTATAGGCTAGACAATAGCTATGCTAGGAATCTATATATAGTATATATAGTAGAGGTATAATCGTTATAGTAATTGCCCGAACCCTAGGCCCGCTAAGCTGAACGCCGACGATGTCTAGTAGCTATATAACGAAGGCCATTACTTTATCTATTAGGAAAAGGGGTATCTATTAAGGGACTGCCCTAAGAGAGCTACAAAGCTAGCCTATATTGCTAATCCCAACTATGAATCCTATATTATATATCTATAATCCTAGTAGGTATCTAACTTAGCACCTTCACCCCCTAATTTAGTAATAGCAAGCTAGAACAATACCTACTATAAAGAACTTAGCGATTCGGAAAACTAAATACCCTAGGTAAAATTAACTCCCTCTAGGGATGAAATCGACTATAGTATAGAAGAATCTAGACTTCCTTATAAGGTATCTTAGTAGCGAGCCTTTTCTTACCTCCTACGTCTTATTGTTTAAGAGAAGTTTATTAACTATCTATAATACTCTAGTCGATATAGGAGCAAATAGTTACCTCTTTATTAATAGGAAGTTTAGCAAGCAACTAGTTAAACGACTAGGTTATAAGAGATTCTCTAATTTGAACCTCACTCTATTAGGGCTTTAATAGTTCTATCTCCTAGACTATTAATCTCGCCTTAAGAGTATACTAATAGTCTAGAATCGAACGATTAAGAACAAAGCTAACTATCGTCGACTTTTATATAAAGTCATTATTAGCTAGAAATAGCTCGACTTCTATAATATATTAGCCGATTATAGATGCCGAAGACTACTATTCCTACCCGAATAGGAACCTAACCCTGATTAGAAAAGAAAGATAAATATATAGTTGGACTAGTTACCTATAAAGCTACTAGACCTAAAGGATATCGAGGATATCCGACGCTAGGAAAGACTAATAGAAGAAGAGGACCGTCGCTATATATAGGCCGAGCTATAGTCAAGAAGCGAATCGCTAAACTAGAGATATAGGCGAATATAGAACCTAGGACTTAGAAAGCACTAAAGAAAGTAACGATTTTGCTTCGGCTAGCTAAACCCTTAAAGTCCCGACTAGCTACGCCTAAGATAAGGGCGTTACTAAGATAGAACAGAATCTTTAGGATCTTCCTCTACCTACTAGGTACCCTAAGAAAGTAGAACCCCTAAAGCTAGCAACGTCGGTTGATCTATCGAAGTAGGGCGTTAATGCCTAGGGGCCCTATATCCTATATCGCGATGCTATTAGCTAGTATAAGTCCCGACCCCCTAATATTATAGTGATTAGTACTACTACCTTCTAGTAAATCAGCTAAAAAAAGGGGCAATATATAGCCGTAATAGGTATTATATACTCTATAAAATTAATAGGATCCTAGAGCTAAAACGACCCTAGGGGCGAGGATAAGCATTACGTATGATAGGCACTCAAATAGGTGCCTACTTACTACTACAACTTCCTCGATATATTTAGCAAGGCTAAATCTAATATACTACCCCTATTCTAATGAATATAGACTATAAGATAGAACTCCTACCTAGATTGACCTAGGGACCTAGGCTATATACCGGCTTATAGAGGCTCTCTATTAAAGAACTAGAAGCCGCCTAGAAATATATTACTAAGAACCTATAGAAGGGCTTCATCGAGCTAAGCAATATACTATAGGCAGCCCTAATCCTTTTTACTATTAAGAGCATAGAAGCCCTATTTCCATATCGACTACTATAAGCTAAATACAATAACTAAGAAAGATTAGTACCTACTACTCTAATTAATAAGACCCTAGCCCGAATTGCCTAAGCGAAGATCTTTATAAAGATTAATATCTAGTAAGCCTTTTACTAGATTCGAATTAGCCCTAAATATAAGACTTAATAACCTTTCGAATATAGTATAGTATATATAAGTTTAAAGTAATGCCCTTTAGCCTAACTAATAGACCTATAACCTTCTAGTAGTTTATTAACAATATACTACTAGGCTACCTCGATAACTTCTATAGCACCTATATTATAATATCCTAATCTTCTTGGCTATATAAGAGGAGTATAAGATCTATATTTTGCTACGTCTTAGAATGCCTATATAAGGCTAGGTTGCAAGCCGACTTGAAGAAGTACAAGTTCTATATTATAGAGACTAAGTTCCTCGGTTTATCGTCGGGAACTAAGGGCATATTCCTGACCCCTAGAAGCTAGAAGCGGTCTATAAAGGAGGTCCTAACTACTATCAAGTAGGTATAATCCTTCCTTAGCTTCTATAACTTCTATTGCTATTTCGTCTATAAATATAACATATCGCCTATCCCCTAACCAACTTGACTAAGAAGGACGTATTATTCGTTTTAGATATAAGATTGCTAATATATATTCGAGGAGCTAAAGAAGCGCCTCCTCGCTAGACTAGTCCTAGCCTACTTTCAATATAGCTAGCCAACCTATATTAAAACTAATGCTTTATAAGGTATAGTTATAGGGGTGCTATCCTAGAAGTAGGACGACGGCTATAGTACCCTATAGCCTACTTCTCTAAGATAATGCAAGGCGCTAAGCTCAACTACTATATCTATAATAAGGAGCTCCTAGCTATAGTTCGGGCCTTATAGTATTAGAGGGCTAAACTAATTAGTCTATAGAGCGAAGAGCTTTTCCTGATTGTTTCTAACTATAAAGTATTAAAGTACTTTAATATAAAGCGGCTATTGAACATCTACTAGTAGGATAGGCCGAGCTACTCTCGTAATACAACTTCTATATTACGTACTAGCTAGGAAGTAAGAATACTACCGCCGACGCCCTCTCCTAGAAGACGGAAGACGCCGCTATATAGAAGGCCAAATGCGAAGCGTACTATATAATATAGATTTTCGCCCTAGTATAGGCCGGGAGCTAGGCTATATAGGAGCCGATAGCCGCGACGATTATAGCCCTCGACGAAGGTATTGCCCTACTACTAGGCTCTAGTTTCCAACTAGTTAACAATCTCTTAGAGGCCAACTATATAGCGCCTAAGTTAGAATAGCGTAATCAATATACGTAGGCTACCCCAAGTTCTCCCTCCTAGGCGACTAGCTACTCCTATATAATAGTAGACTAGTATACCTATAGTCAGATACTTAAGGACCTAGGACATCTAGGAGGTATATAGCCAACTAGTTATAGTATACCTAGGCTAGAGCAAGACTAAGAAGCTAGTAGCCGCCTAGTACTAGTAGCCGAGGATAAGCGGCGATATTAAGACCTTCGTTGACAACTATATACTATACCGATCATCGAAGTACCTATATAATAAGACCCCTAGGCTATTATAGCTAATCCCGCTACTAGAATAGGCCTAGTAATGCCTAGTCGTAGATTCAATGAACTACTACTAGACTACTATAGTTATAACAACGCGTTGGTTATAATCGATCAACTAACGAAGTTATTATAGACTATTCCGTATAAGAGAAGCGCTACTACCCGCGATATAGCGAAGATATACTATAAGGCCTATATCGAGTATACGGCTTACTAAAGGAGATTATTAGCGACTAAGGGCTATAGTTCCGAGCCAAGTTTACTAACGAGCTATCCTAGATCCTTAGGATTAAATGGAAGCTAGCAACGGCAGGGTACTCCTAGACTACTAGGCAAGTCGAGAACCTTAACTAGTATATTAACTAGCGGCTAAGGCCGTTCGTTAGCTACTTTCAAGACAACTAGTCTCGTACGATCCTAGCCCTCGACGCTATCTAGATAGACCTTCTATATAATAGTACTAGATTATAGCCGTACGAGGTCTTATTCGGCTTCCTAATACCAATGCCGTTTAATTAGGAATCCCAAATATAGGATTTCGACGACCCTTGGGAGCAACTGAACTACAAATCGGCGTAAGAGGCGGCCCGCTAGATCTAAGGCTATATCGACTATGCCCGATAGATGATTATAAAGGCCTAGGAGGAATAGGCGGCGTAAGCGAATTAATACTACTAGAAGCTAGATTTCGACGTCGGCGACTATATAGTTATCGTTAAGCAGTCCCCTGAACTAACTAGCTACCTAAGCAATAAGCTTTCCTTCTCCATTATATAGCAATACTATAGGATCCTCGAGAAGACTGCTACTAGGGCCTACTAGCTCGAGCTCCTAGAATCCTAGTATAGATCGACTAAATTTATAGCCGACCGCTACGGCGGTACCCGAATAACCTATTACTAGGGTAAGCTGCCGAGAATCTGCCTAGCGAAGATATAGCAGGCTAAGAGGAATAGGAAATCGAAAGGATCCTAGCTAGCTAGACCTATATAGCAAGCTATAGTACTAAGCGCCTAGTAGCGCGGCTAGGACCTGGACCCGACTAGTATCTAGCATTGGACTTCCGGAATACGCCGGCAGCCCTAAAGCGATTCTACAATGACTACCCGACTAGGCTAGAGGCCCCCGATATAGCTCAACGAGTGGTTGCTGGCTATAGCCAAGGACTAGTATACGGAACCTTACCCGGATGACGATAGGCCGGTAGCTATAGGCCGGCGACTACGGCGCTCGTAATAGAGGAAATGAGGCCCCTAAAACGATAATCTTATAGTTGGCTTGGCTATATAGCTTAGAGTGCTTTCGACCTCTATAGCCGGAAAAGCTCGAGGCGAGCTTTTTTAGAGGGGGGGGTTATGACGGAGGGCGTACCCAAGGCGCACCGAAGGCGCACCTAGGGTTGGGGTTATAGGTGCACTTCCGCACTAGGAATAGCTTCCTAGTAGGGGTTCCCCCTTTTCCTACGCATCGCGTGGCCTATATTCCTACCTTCCCCTCTCTCCTCCTCAGCTTTCGATTAGCAGAATTGAGTAGTATTAGCAGCGCCTTCGAGCCTCGCCCATATATTGCTCGCTCTCACACAGCTTCGTAAGCCATTTCGCCTTCGATAGTGACCTAAGTATTTCATTGATTAGGGGAGTAGGTATTAGTCCTTATATATAATGGCATTCAAACCCCGGTAGTCCGATAGAAATATAGTCCGCCCCTAGGCTTCCTAATAAATAGAATAGGGGCTAAAGCTAACAAGCTATTTGCCTAGATAAAGTTCTTGTTAAGGAGCTCTATAAAGGTCTTTCGCAAGACGATTAATTCTTCCCTCGACGTTCTATAAAGTAGCCCCTAAGGTAGGGGTTTTTCTTGTCCGTTCTCGTCCCTTTCTAATAGGATCTCGTAGTCTACCCCTAGTTAGTAGGGTAGCAGCTAATCTATAGCATTCTAGTTAAAGAGAGAGAGGAATTTATAGTAGTATAGTAGCAGCTTCTACTTAGGGTCTCTATACTTCTTTAATGCTAGGGCCTTTTCGGTATCTACTAGGCTAGCTATAACTAATCTAATAGGCTCCTTCTAGTTAGGGCAGGTTCTCTAGGTTCTTCTAGCTCTCTTTATAAGAGCTCCGAATATACTTGCTAATTATTAGGAGACTAATAGGGTAGCTCCCTCCTCTTAGCTCCTTTCCTTAATTACTAGCCCTAAGCTCCTAATCCTTAATTCTTTCTAAGAGAAGGAGATAGTTATATCTTCGGCGTCTATCTACGGTCGCCTAAGAATAATATCGTCCTTCTAGTCTAGGACAATATAAAAGAAGACGCGGTTATTTTTATATTATCTATATTAGTATCTATATAGGCTATATATCGAATAAGGCTTTGCAGACGACACCAACCTACTAGCCTTCGGCCGCGGCCCCCAGGCTAACTGCCGGCAACTAGAAGAGGCCTGGAAGACTTGGCTATAATGGGCCGAATCTAGGGATGGTCTTTGCCGGGAGAAGAGCGAGTTGATCCACTTTAATAAGGGCCGAAAATAGTGGTCAAACCCAGTCAACCTGGCCTACCTAGCCGGGGAGGGCTTCGATATAATACAGCTAAAGCCCTCTAGCCGATTCCTAGGGGTCTGGCTAGATTGGAGGCTAAATTGGAGGGCTCACAAGGAGGCTATAGAGCGTAAGCTGAAAACGCAGGACTTTGCACTATCTAGAATAGCTGCTAAGACCTGGGGCCCCGCTCTAGTCAAGGCCCGGAGGTCTATACTAAATGTATCCATAGTGCCCTGGCCTATGGAGCTTCAAGCTTCTATATACCCACTCCCTTTAGGGTCGGCCACAGGGTATTGCGAGGACCTCCAGAAGGCTCAGAGCAGGAGCCTACGTATAGTAGCCGGGGCCTACAAGGCTACGCCTATTCGAAGCCTAGAAACCGAGACCTTTGTCCCTCTACTAGACCTCTACTTCAACTAGAGGCTAGCCGACTTCGAAGACCGACTTCAGATGCCAACCCTCCCAAGCCCTCTAGAAGGCTATAGACCCCCAGGTCTACTAGTCGAAGAGGCCTGCAAGAAGATCCAAAGCCGGTTTTGCCAGCTACGGGCGGCTAGGCGGCCTGTAGAGGCCCTAGCTATAGAGGAAGCATCGGAAGTAATTTCGGCCTGGAAGGCCTAGGGCAAGCACTCCGAAGAGGCCCTCAACAAAGCCTGGAAACTGAGGTGGGCCTAGGGGTTACGCGGCGGTATCAATGGTATAGGGCCTGGAACCAGGCCCTACCTACTACTCAACCGGCTGACTGCCAGCCAAAGTTCGACGAAAAGGCACTAGAAAGGCACAAAGGCCTTACTAAGGCCGAGAGCTCTCTACTAACCTAGGCCCGAACAGGGGTTATAGGCCTTAGGGACTTCCTTTTAGGGCTAGGGATCCTGGAATACCTACCCCTACTGCGAATGCGGCCAGGGGCGGGAAACAGTGGAACATCTAGTAGCATGGTGCCCTCAACCACCTATTCTAAAGACTTGGCCGGCTATAGCAATACGCTTACGGGGGGACCTGTACAAGGCCCTCGATAGGGGGGAAACAAGGAGAGAGGGCTTGCAAGGAAGGTTATTAGGTGGCTACTAGGCTCTGGGAGGCTCCTAGAGTATAGGCTGGCCACTCGGCTAGAACTAGGCTAGACTACTGGCCTAGTTAGCCACCTAGCCTTCCTTTTCACCGGAGTGGAAGGATTCGAAAGATTTAGATTAGAAAAGGGGAGGCAGAGGTTTTTAGTCCAGCCTTTTCAGGCATGGGTTTTCCTTTGTAATTAGTAGTAGATGGTGCGGCGTGCCTACAGGCGCAGCGGAGTAGATATATATATATATATATATATATATATCGAATAAGGCCTTTGACTATTATATTGACTTGCTCAAGGTCGTATAGGGTAATAGGAATACATAGGAGGTATAGGCGTTTTGCAAAGGAGTGTGAGAGACGAGCAATATATAGGGCGAGGCTCAAGGGCGCTGGCAAATACTACTCAATTCTGCTAATCGAAAGCTGAGGAGGAGAGAGGGAAAGGTAGGAAATATAGGCCCCGCGATGCGTAGGAAAAGGGGGAACCCCCTACTAGGAAGCTATTCCTAGTGCAGAAGCACACTTACAACCCCAACCCTGGGTACGCCTTTAGTGCGCCTTAGGTACGCCCTAGGTACGCTCTCTATTATAACCCCCCCCTCTAAAAAAGCTCGCCTCGAGCTTTACTAGCTAGAGAGGTCGAAAGTAGTACCCCATACTATATTGTCAAGCCGACTATAAGATCGTTGTTTCGGGGCCTTATTTCTTCTATTGCGAGCGCTATAGGCGCCGGCCCTCGGCCACTAGCCTGTCGTCATCTAGGTGAGGTTCCGTATACCGGTCCTCGGCTATAGCTAGCAACCACTTGTTGAGCTAGATTAGGGCCTAGCCTAGTCCAGTAGTTATCGTAGAATCGCTTTAGGGCTGCCAGCGTATTCTAGAAGTCCGACGCTAGATACCAAGTCAGGTCCGGGTCCTAGCCGCGCTACTAGGCTTAGTACTATAGCTTGCCGTAATAGGTCTAGCTAGCGAGGATCCTTTCGACTTCCTATTCCTCTTAGCTAGCTATATCTTTACTAGGCGGATTCTTAGTAGCTTACCCTAGCAATAGGTTATTTAGGTACCGCTATAGCTAGTTAGCTATAAACTTAGTCGATCTACGCTAGGATTCTATAAGTTCGAGCCGGTAGGCCCCTATAGTAGTCTTCTTAAGGATCCTATAGTATTGCTATATAGTAGGGAAAGATAACTTGTCGCTTAGCTAGCTAGTTAGTTCGGGGGACTGCTTAATAATAACTATATTATCGCTAACGTTGAAATCTAGCTCGCGATAGGATTAATTCGCTTACTCTACCTATTTCTTCTAGGCCTTTGTAATTATCTGCTAGGTATAGTCGATATAACCTTAGATTCAGCGGGCCGCCTCTTATACCGATTCGTAGTTCAATTGCTCCTAGGGGTTATCGAAATCCTATATTTAGGATTCCTAGTTAAACGGCATTAATATTAGGAAGCCGATAAGACCTTGTATAGCTATAATCTAGTACTATTATATAGAAGACCTATCTAGATAGCGTCGAGCGCCGGGATTGTATAAGACTAGTTATCTTGAAAGTGGCTAACGAATAGCCTTAACTACTAGTTAATATATTAATTAAGGTTTTCGACCTGCCTAGTAGTCTAGGAGTACCCTACTATAGCTAGCTTCCATTCAATCCTAAGGATCTAGGATAGCTCGTTAGTAAACTCGGCTCGGAACTATAGCCTTAGTCGCTAATAATCTCCCCTATAGTAAGCCATATACTCGATATAGGCCCTTATAGTATATCTTCGCTATATCGTAGGTAGTAGCGCTTCTCTTATATAGAACGGTCTATAATGCCTTTATTAGTCGATCGATTATAACCAACGCGTTGTTATAACTATAGTAGTCTAGCGGTAGTTCGTTGAAATCTATAACCAAATTGCTAGGCCTATTATAGTAGCGGGATCGGCTGTAATAGCCTAGGGGTCTTATTGCGTAGGTACTTCGATGATTAGTATAGTATATAATTGTCGATAAAGATCTTAATATCGCTACTTATCCTCGGCCATTAGTACTAGGTAGCTACTAGCTTCTTAGTCTTGCTCTAGTAGGGTATACCGTAACTAGTTAGCTATATACCTCCTAGATGACCTAGGTCCTTAAGTATCTAGCTACGGGTTATAACTAGTCTACTACTATATAGGAGTAGCTAGTCGCCTAGGAGGGCAAACTCGGAGTAGCCCGTATATACATTTAATACGCTACTTAACTAACTTGGGTAATATATAGTTAGCCTCTAAGAGATCGTCAACTAGTTGGAAACTAGAGCCAGTAGTAGGGCAATGCCTTCGTCGAGGGCTATAATCGTCGCGGCTATCGGCTCCTATATAGCCTAGCCCCTAGCCTATACTAGGGCGAAAATTTATATCGTATAATACGCCTTGCATTTGGGCCTTCTATATAGCGGCGTCTTCCGTCTTCTAGGAGAGGGCATTAGCGGCGGCGTTCTTACTTTCCTAGCTAATTATAATATAGAAGTTGTACTACGAGAGTAGCTTAGCCTATCCTGCCTAGTAGATGTTCAATAGCCTCTTCGTACTAAAGTATTTCAATGCTTTATAGTTAGAATAATTAGAAAAGGCTCTTCGCTCTATAGACTAATTAGTTTCGGCCCTCCAATATTATAAGGCCCGAACTATAGCTAGGAGCTCCTTATTATAGATATAGTAATTAAGCTCGGCGCCCTACATCGTCTCTAAGAAGTAGGCTATAGGGTGCTACTAGCTATTATCCTACTTCTAGGATAGTACTCCTATAACTATGCCTTACGAAGCATTAGTTTCATGTAGGTTGCTAGCTATATTAAAAGTAGGCTAGAACTAGTCTAGCGAGGAGGCGCTCCTTTAGCTCCTCGAATATATATTAGCAATCTTACGTCTAAATAAAGGGGGCGTCCTTCTTAGTCAAGTTAGTTAGGGGATAGGCGATATGCCTATACTTGTAGATGAAATGGCGATAGAAGTTATAGAAGCTAAGAAGGATTATACCTACTTAATAGTAGTTAGAACCTCCTAATTGTAGACCGCTTCTAGCTTCTAGAGGTTAGGAGCAATACTATAGTCCAATAATAAACCTAAGGAACTTGTCTCTATAATATAGAACTCGTACTTCTTTAAGTTGGCCTATAACCTAGCCTTGTATAGGCGTTCTAAGACACGGCAAATATAGATCTTATACTCCTCTTATATAGCTAAGAAGATTAGGAATATCGTCGATATAGGTGCTATAGAAGTCGTCGAGGTAGCCTATTAGCATATTGTTGATAAACACTAGAAGGTTGCAGGTCTATTGGTTAGGCTAAAGGGCATTACTTTAAACTTATATATACTATACTATATTCGAAAGGTCGTTAAGTCCTTATATTTAGGGCTAATTCGAATCTAGTAAAAGGCTTGCTAGATATTAATCTTTATAAAGATCTTCGCTTAGGCAATTCGGGCTAGGGTCTTATCAATTAGAGGTAGTAGGTACTAATCTTTCTTAGTCATTGTATTTAGCTTATAGTAGTCGATATAGAAAAAAGGCTTCTATCGCCCTTAATAGTAAATAGGATTAGGGCCGCCTATAGTACGTTACTCGGCTCGATGAAGCCCTTCTATAGGTTCTTAGTAATATATTTCCGGGCTGCTTCTAGCTCTTTAGTAGAGAGCCTCTATAAGCGGTATAGCCAAGGTCTCCTAGGTCTAATCCTAGGAGAAGTTTGATCTTATAGTCTATATTCGATTAGAATAGGGGTAGTATATCGGATTCGGCCTTACTAAATATATTAAGGAAGTCGTAGTAGTAAGTAGGCACCTATTTAAGTGCCTATCAACGTAATTGCTTATTCTCGCTCCCTAGGGTCGGTTTCAGCTCTAGGATTCTATCGATTTCGTAGAGTATAGTAATACCTGTTGCAGCTATATATTGCCCCTTTTTTTAGCTGATTTACTAGAAGGCAGCAGCACTAATTACTTAATATTAGGGGGTCAGGACTTATACTAGCCAACGGTATTATAATATAGGATATAGGGCCCCTAGGTATTAACGCCCTATTTTAATAGATCAACCGTCGTTGCTAGCTTCTAGGGTTCTACTTCCTTAGGTTACCTAGTTGGAGGAGGAAGATCCTAAAGATTCCGTTCTATCTTAGTGACGCCCTTATCTTATAGCGTAGCTAGTTAGGACCTTAAGGGTTCGGCTAGCTAAAGCAAAATCGTTACTTTCTTTAGTACTTTCTAAGTCCTAGGTTCTATATTCGCCTATACCTCTAGTTTAGCGATTTGCTTCTTGACTACGGCTTAGCCTATATGTAGCGACGGTCCTCTTCTTATATTAGTCTTTCCTAGCGTTGGATATCCTCGATATCCTTTAGGTCTAGTAGCTTCGTAGGTAACTAGTCTAACTATATATTTATCTTTCTTTTCTAATTAGGGTCAGGTTCCTACTTAAGTAAGAATAGTAGTCTTTAGTGTCTATAATCGGCCAATATATTATAGAAGTCGAGCTATTTCTAGCTAATAATGACTTTATTAATAAGTCGACAACGGTCAGCTATTGTTTTTAATCGTTCGATTCTAGACTATTAGATATACTCTTAAGGCGAGATTAATAGTCTAGGAGATAGAACTATCAAAGCCCCTAATAAGTGAGGTTCAAAGTTAGAGAACCTCTTATAATCTAGCTATTTAACTAGTTGCTTACTAAACTTCCTATTAATAAAGAGGTAACTATTTGCTCCTATATTGACTAGAGTATTGTAGGTAGTTAATGAACTTCTATTAAATAATAAGCATAGGAGGTAAGAAAAGGCTTGCTATTAAGATACCTTATAAGGAAGTCTAGACTCTTCTATACTATAGTCGATTTTACTCTAGGAGGGAATCAATTTTACTTAGGTATTTAGTTTTTCTAAATCGCTAAGTTCTTTATAGTAGGTACTATTCTAGCTCGCTATTACTAAATTAGGGGGTAAAGGTACTAAGTTGGATACCTACTAGGACTATAGATATATAATATAGGATTCGTAGTTGGGATTAGTAGTATAGGCTAGCTTTATAGCTCTCTTAGGGTAGTCCCTCGATAGATGCCCCTTTTCCTAATAGACGAGTAATAGCCTTCGTTATATAGCTGCTAAATATCGTCGGCATTTAGCTTAGTAGGCCTAGGGTTTAGGCGATTACTATAACGATTACTACCTCTATTATATATATATATATAGATTCCTAGTATAGCTCCGCCGTCTAGCCTATAGCCTGCTTATTAACTAAGGCGATATTCGAATATAATGTAGCAAACTAGTTAAATCGACTATAGGATATATATAGAAGCGCTACTATAGTCTACACGTAGGAGTAAGTTGGCTATAGAATTTAGCCTTCTACTTAGATTTATTATAGCTTAATTCGCTAGCTAGTCTAATAAAGTCATTCTTAAAAGAGGCGAAGTTGGTAGAGGCCGCTAGCTTAAGCCTATTAAATATATTAAGGGCTTCTTCGATTTAGTTTAGGTTTGAGTATTTACGCTATAAGTAGTCTAGGAGCTTATATGAGGAAACTAGGTTAGGATAAGTATCCTATAAATAGAGCGCTAATATATTGCTGCCCTACTACTAATATAGCTTTTATATATATACTTGCTTAGCTATATCGTTAGCAAAGCGATTAGCATTAACTTCTAGCTTCTTCGAGATAGCTTATGCTATACTTCAAACTTTATTATATCCTTATTAGCCTTGTTATAAAAGATAAGTAGGTCTAGGAGCCTATCGCTCTTCTAGCTAGCGTCTACTAATATAGGGTGCTTAATATCTTTAGTCTAGCTATATATCTATCTTTCTCGTTTCGCTTATATCTTCAGGTTCTTCGTCCTAATAGGCGCTATTATAGGCGTTAGCAAGCAGTTGGTATAGCTCGGCAATCTAGGCGTCTCGCTAAGCTAGTTCAGCCTCTCTAGTAGCTAGTTTAGTAGCGAGGTTATTCTTCGTCTTCTACTTTCCTTTTACGTAAGTAGAGCGCTTAGCAACTTCTTTAACGCCTATAGAGGCAGGTATCTTGGTAGTAGAGTATCCTATAGGTCGTTTAGGTTTGTTATTATAGCTTCATTCGTTAGTCTCTAGGTATATAGTATAGCTATAGTCGGTTCTTCGATTCTTCGCTTCTTTAGGCGCTTTAAGTAGCCGTTTCAGTTCTTTAGGGCGTATTACATAGCTAGGCTATTCTTCTTCGATTCTTCAGGTTTATTACTAGCGCGTAGCGTAGCTAGGCACTTTATTTAGTCAGGGCGCGTAACGTAGCTACTAGTTCCTTGGTTTAGTCGGCGCCTTCGGCTAGTAGACAGTTCTTCTTCGTTCGGGGTACGTAATATAGCTATAGGTCGTTCTTCGGTTCGGTCGGCGCCTTCGGCTGCCAGACGGTTCTTCTTCGTTTGGGACGTGTAATATAGCTATAGGTCGTTCTTTAGTTTGGTTTGGCGCCTTCGGCTACTAGATAGTTCTTTTGGTGGGATATTCTTGAGCCTTCCTAGGTAGTAGGTTTGAGCTTTCGATTATAAGTAGACGAGCATATATAGGCGAGGCTTAAGGGCGCTAGCAAATATACTACTCAATTCTGCTAATCGAAAGCTGAGGAGGAGAGAGGAAAGGTAGGAATATAGGCCCCGCGATGCATGGGAAAAGGGGAACCCCCTGCCAGGAAGCTATTCCTAGTATAGAAGCGTACTTACAACCCCAACCCTAGGTGCGCCTTTGGTACGCCTTGGGTGCGCCCTAGGTGCGCTCTCCGTCACAAGGAGAGACTAATAGTGTATAAGACAAATATCCGCTATTAATAAAGGCTTTAGTATAATGAGTTCCATTAATACTAAAGTTAATATAAATAGGGGGCTATCTATCTTCTTCTCTATTCTCTTCTATTCTCGTACTACCTCTAAATACTCCTAATAACGACTTCTACTAGGAGCTAGTCTTTTAACTCCTTATCGCTTTCCTCTATCTAGTTAGAGGAGTCCCTATCTATATCTACTAGTTCTTCGATCCTTAGGAGCTTAGGGTACGATTCCTTAATATAAGCTTAGGTCGATATACTAGGACGCTATAGAGGAAGAAGTAGGTACTCTATAATCTAGCAACCCTTCCTTCTATACTATAGATACCGCTTCTCTTTACAATATAACTCTATCTCCTTCTTATTAACCTACTTCGCTCATTTGCCTACTAGTTTCCTTATTCTGCTTTTATACTACTCGGCTAACCCTTATAGGCTCCTAATCTATTGCATCTTATATAGGGCCGCCTATATGCTTGTCGCTTTAATGCTTTGCCGCTTTCTAGTTAGGAGGGGGGTTCCTCACTTATAGGAACGTTAGGGCTACCTTATCTATCCTCCTCTAGGTAGACCTTCGGGTATCGATATTAGCTCCTAGGAGGTAAAATTCTTGAACAAATCCTAAGTAGTCTACTAGGAGGTAGAGCATTAAAACGAGGAGGTCCTTTATCTCTTCGTTGAGGGTCTTCCTAAGGTAGTTAATCTAAATAGCATTGTGCTATATAGCCCCTCCTACGTTGGCAAGCTACTTCTTAAATCGTAGGTAGAATACTATAAACGACTCTATTTTACTTTAGATTATCTAGTCTAAATTGTTAAGGGTATACTAGGCAATGTTAGGATCCTTATATGTCGTAGTTAGATATTGGAGAATGGCTATAGGGTTGCGAGCGCCCTCTAGGCTACTACTCTTATAGAAAGCGGCTACTATTGACTATAGTAAGTCCCCTAGCTAGGAGTAGATATAAGTAAACTGATTAGCGGCGGAGCCTAATAAGCACCTATCTATATAAGTTTTCCTTCTATTTCCAGCCTCTAGTTTTAATACTTCTTCTAGTTCCTATCGAAATATAGAGGATCTAGGAGCGTTATCTTCTTTTTTGTCTAGCTAGGAGGCGAGGCTAGTATAATACTTGCTATAGGTAGCGGCGGAGGTATCGTTACCTATAGGGTAGTCTCGAAGGTTAGAGCGGACTAGGTTTATAGGGAGGCGAGGCCTTCCTAGATAGCTTGGATATATATCTAGTGTATCTCGCTCTCTATAGCTTAGCGATTTTCAATCTCGATTAGGCGCTAGCTCTAGGCCGAAAGTAGTTAGAGGATCTAGGTTAGGGTAGTAGCCTCTTAGCCGCCCTCGCTCGTAGGGTTATTATTTATGACATTATAATGTTCGTCTATCAAGACTTTCTATTATACCTTACTTAGTAGAAGGCTTTCTATAGTGCCTCGCCTAATAGAGGGCTTTCCAATATACCTCGCTATATAGAGGACTTTCTAATATACCTCGCCTACGAAGGACTTTCCGATATACCTCGTTAGATAGAGGACTTTTAATAGTACCTTACCTGCTAAGGACTTTCCGATAGTACCTCACCTACTAAAGACTTTATAATAGTACCTCGCCTATTAAAGGCTTAAAGTCGTAATAGTATTCTAGTCGTGCCTAGCTACGCGGCTCCCTTAGGCTTAAGGTCTTCGCCCTTATAGCATAACAGTTAGAAATATAGGATTCGTAACCCTCTTATACTACTAAAGCTTATAGTATAGGTATTGCTCTATTGCCCTATTAATAATACGAGCCTTGTAATTCTCAACTGCCCTAGTAAAAGGGTAGGATTCTCTTCATTAGCTTAACTAATCCCGTAGGCTAGTATCTTGCTATCCAACGTATAGCTTAACTAGCTCTGAAGCTAGTATCTTACAGGCGACGTCGTAGCTCACTTAGTCGCAAGCGCCGAGATATTGCTCCTCGCTTAACTAGTTGAATGCTAGTGTCTTGCGGAACCGATAGTACCTTGCTACCTAGTTAACGACTTGGACTTTCTTTATAATAGTCGTATCTGAGTTGTCTATAGACAATGACAATGCAATTGACCTGATAGTCTTAGTAAATACTCTATTCTTATGAAAAGAGGAAGATTAGATGTAATGTAACGGTCCTAAGAGTATATTGCATCTATTTAGTAACGACTCTACAAGTATATCCAATCTTAGAGAAAAGAACAAGGAGAAGAAGAAGAAGAAGAAGGGGAACGAGGAAGAGGGGGAAGGATATAGCGAAGTGAGTAATATGGCCTCTACCTGACTAGAGGAAGGCAATAACCCGAAAGAGGAAGGCACGATGAGGGTCGCTGCTAGCGATATTGGTGTTGACGTTCAGGGGCAGGGCGCGCGCACGAGGGTTAGGGGTTGGCCGAGGGTGGCCGAGGCCTGCCCAGGGCTCAGCCCGTTACAATCCTTCTAGTCTAGGACAATATAAAAGAAGATATAGTTATATTTATATCCATCAATATTAGTATTTATATAGGCTATATATCGAATAAGGCCTTTAACTATTATACTAACCTATTCGAGGTCGCGTAGGGTGATTTGAATATATAGGAGGTATAGACATTTCGCGAGGGAGAGACTAATAGTAGCAAAATATAGGTATCTACTATCGACGAAGGCTATATATATATATATATATTCCTACTCCGCTGCGCCTGTAGGCACGCCGGACCATCTACTACTAATTACAAAGGAAAACCGTGCCTGAAAGGCTGGACTAAAAACCTCTGCCTCCCTATTCTAATCTGGATCTTCCGAATCCTTCCACTCCAGTGAAAAGGAAGGCTAGGTAGCTAACCAGGCTAGTGGCCTAGCCTAGTTCTAGCCGGATGGCTAGCCTATACTCCGGGAGCCTCCTAGAGCCTAGTAGCCACCTAATAACCTTCCTTGCAAGCCCTCTCTCCTTGTTTCCCCCCCCCATCGAGGGCCTTGTACAGGTTCCCCCGTGAGCGTATTGCTGTAGCCGGCCAAGTTTTTGGAATAGGTGGTTGAGGGCACCATACTACTAGATGTTCCACTGTTTCCCGCCCTGGCCGCATTCGCAGTAGGGGGTAGGTATTCCAGGCACCCTAGCCCTAAAGAGGAAGTCCCTAAGGCCTATAACCCCTGTTCGGGCCTGGGTTAGTAGAGAGCTCTCGGCCTTAGTAAGGCCTTTGTGCCTTTCTAGTGCCTTTTCGTCGAACTTTGGCCGGCAGTCAGCCGGTTGAGTAGTAGGTAGGGCCTGGTTCCGGGCCCTATACCGTTGATACCGCCGCGTAAACCCCTGGGCCCCTTATCTATTATACCTCGCTTAATAGAGGGCTTTCTATATACCCCGCCTAATAAGGACTTTCCATTTAATAGTATTCTAGTTATACCTAGCTGCTCGGCTCCTTTAGGCTCGAGGTCTTCACCCTTATAGTATAATAGTTAGAAATATAGGATTCGTTACCCTCCTATACCGCTAAAACTTATAGCCCGGGTATTGCTCTATTGCCTCATTGATAATACGAGCCTCTTCGTTCTTAACTATCTAGTTATAGAGGATAGGAGTCGTTTCATTAGCTTAACTAATCTCGTAGGCTAGTATCTTGCTCTCCGACGTATAGCTTAACTAGCTCTAAAGCTAGTATCTTACGGGCGATATCGTAGCTCACTTAGTCGTAAGCGCTGAGATCTTGCTCCTCGCTTAACCAGTCGAGTGCCGGTATCTTGCGGAACCGTTAGTGCCTTATCGCCTAGTTGACGACTCGGACTTGCTTTATAATAGTCGCGTCTAGAGTTCCCTATAGACGACGACGCGATTGACCTGCTAGTCCTAGTAAATACTCTATTCTTGCGAAAAGAGGAAGATTAGATGTAATGTAACGGTCTTAGGAGTGTATTTCAACTATCTGATAACAACTACGAGTATATCCAATCTCGAAGAAAAGAAGAAGAGGAAGAGGAAGAGGAAGAGAACGAGGAAGAAGAGGAAAGACGCGGCAAAATTGGTGACGTGGCCTCTGCCTGACTAGAGGAAGGCAACAACCGAAAGAGGCAGGCACGACGATGGGGGTCGCTGCCCGCGATACCGGTGTTGACGTTCAGGGGCAGGGGCGCGCGCGAGGGTTGGGTTGGCCGAGGGTGGCCGAGGCCTGCCCAGGGATTAGCCCATTACAGAGGATGTGGATAGCCGCGGTTATAGTATATAAATAATATATAATTAGAAAGGTATATCGAATCTATAGCTTGTTCGTAGCTACTATAAGAAAGTAGGAGTGAAATAACGACGTTGCTTATATACAATAGTGCCTCCTATATCCTATCGTCGTAATCCAGTGCTCCTAGGCATCGCTATATTACCCTATCGTCTCTACCCTAGGCTGGTGAGAGCTCTATAACTGGCTATATCTTCGCTAGCCTAGACAGCTTATCCTGGGCTGGCCTAGCCTGAAAAACCGGCAAAATCGGCCTATAAAGTACCAAATGTAGGCATATTGACGACGTATCTACTTCGATATATCGCGAGAGAGGGGGGTGGCCAGCCTGGCTAGGGTGTGTAAAAAGGGGCTCTAACAGCGGGTCAAATCGTGGCCGAATTGGGCAATTACTGGCGGCTCGCCAGGCTGACCCAGCCTGCAGGCTGGCCAGCCGGGGAGAATCAGGCTCTTACGGAAGCCCTCACCGACCTTCAGCAACGACGACGACGATCATGACCTTCGCTACAGCATAGGAATTCCTATCTGGAAATTTAATAAGAATCTTCCGTCCACTTGTTAAATCATCCTGCCCTGATAGGCTGAGATCGTGGCAGATTTACTGTCTCTGCCGCCTGAACTCATTAATGAAATCTTTTCCTATCTCTCTCAGTCGTCACTGCTTGGAGTCTGCTGCTGCTACAAGACTCTCCAGAGATGCGCTAAGCCGTCATTTACAAGTCTGTTGAATTCCGTTTCGCCGCCGCGGAGCCGAGCACGGCCCGGCTGAGCACCGGTGAAGCAGGGGCTCGCGTGTACGAAGAATGCGCCTCCCCCATCCATATCTGGAAGCATAGGTCCTTTATGATCTTGTCGTTGCCGTCCGTCGGGCAGATGTTGGCCGAGCGTCTCTGCAGCTCCAGACACACATCATATTTGCAAGAGAATCACCGAAAGCTAGTCCGCAATGCACGGTACAAGATGCTAGCCCATGTCCGCCAACACTGTGAACAAGCTTCATTTGAGACCGCACTAGACGCTCCGGCTCAAGTTCGTTCCGTTCCGTGAGGTTCTCCAGATTTGTTAACCACATTTTCGAAGAGTGTGCTTCGATCAGCGAGGCGGTGCGCTCGCTTCAACATGTTTCCCCTCTTTCAGGCGCGCGTACGCGGTTGCTCGCCTGTGGCATGAGCTGCGCAACACATTTCCGTCCTTTGAAGAGGCCCTGATCATGGCAGGCACCTCAAATAACCGTCTTTCCTCAGTGGCAATAGTACCTGATTACGCACTCTCCGACATCTCTGCAGGCATGACGGATCTGGTTCCTGCCGCTGAGTGCCGCCGAAAACAGCCAACTTCCGAAGCCGGCTTTCCTGCGGCAGCGAAAATCTTTCCAGATTTGACCCCGCATTGTTTCGTGTAGTCAAGAAGTATATTTAGAGTGTCAGTGATTCACTGACCGATTGGATGTCCATATCTACAAGTACGATAGAACCAAACCCAAGTCCTACTAAGGGCACTCCTACTCGACCCTCTCCGCATGAGACAAGTCATCAACCCCAACTCCCTGCTCCGTCTTGGCCTCCACAATCCCATAGATAGGAATCTCTGCAAACCCAGCCGCAATCTGATGGAGAGTTGGCAAGTTCTTCCAATCTCCCTCCATGAACTCGAGTGCGCTTTGTTGACTGCGGTAGGCCCTCTCCACTTTGCGAGCTGTTACACCTGGGGGAGCAGCTTTGCCCTCCCGGACCAACACAGCGTAAGCGGCGTCCGCTTCCCCTGGCTTACCCACAGCAGGGACATATCTGTAGAAGATTGTTCCTTCCTCCTCAAGTATCCGGGGGGGACCTGGGGGTGAAGAACCATTTGGGGGGCCGAGACGTCAATGGCACTCGGTTGGTCAGAGGTGGCCTCTTAAAGCTCATCCATGTGAATACGAAGGAAGGTTTGACCTCTCCAGCTGGCTTGAATCTTCGTTGTCGCCGCCTTGCCGTCGGCAGCAGTTTCGATGTTGATATCGCAGAATAACTTCGGCATCCCGAGTTCTTCGCGTCCGTGACGATGGGGTCCGCCAGCGACTCCAGCAACACGACCAAGAACGAGCCATGCACCTTGCTCCCGTCCTTCCTTGTGTACTGAACCCCATGAATCCAAAGACCCAGGTACTTGTACCCTCCACACAAGCCAGCGCATGTTTTGCAATTCAGTGCAGCGGAAGCTGGCTTCGGCCACGGTGCCGGGCTCGCAAAGCCGAAAGCGTCTGTGGGAAACAGCGTTTTCAGATAGGTGGCGGATGAACGGAACCGGACCGAGTATGTCGTGAACTTTGAGTCATTTGAGGGGATGGGTTGACCGAAGTGATCTTGCCGGGGCTCGGCATAGGCCCAAAGGACAAGGGTGATCGCCAGCGGACGAGACCATTGCGAGTCCAGAGGTGCTCCCTGAGAACGCGGGTCGAATTATGCCACTCGTCGTGGCCGAAGTTGTAGTTCATGAAGTCCATAACTGCGGCATCATTGTCAGGATTCGGTACACTGTCAGAACTGAAAGATGGCGCCGTCACTTACTGTTAAACGTCCCTCGGTTGGCGTCGTTTAGGTCCATACCCGCCAGTCTTGTGAGGGCTTGGACTTTGTGTGCTCTCCCATCGCGGATCTTCTCGTACAACGCTAGACGCTCAGGAATCTCGTTGGTGCTGGTGCCGCGAGGCAACGTCACGCATAGCGCAGCTGCGTCTTCAATGCCAATACCACCTGTGCTTCAGAATTAGCTCGAAGAGACTACAGTTTTATGTTCGGGGTCTCGGATAATACGGTCCGATGTGGGTTGCGTTGGCTTAGGGATTGGTATATTCAGGGGTTGGTGTTTTCTGGGGTCGGTGTGTTGCAGGTTTCAGGCATTCAGTGGAGGAGTGGTAACACACCACTCAGAACATGACCAATCCACAACGCTCACTCACCTCCTTGGCCTTGGTGTGGCAGGAATGGATGGGCAGCGTCTCCGAGTAGTGCCAAACGCCCTTTATGCCAGGTGGGAATCCTGTCCATATCCAACAACGTCCATACCTTGAGGGCATTGATGTCGACCATCTCCAACAATGCCCGCACAGTGGGCTCAAAACCGCTGTACACGTCAAGCAAGACCTCCTTGCTCACACCGCGGTTCCAACCTAGAGATGCGTCAGCATCATATCGATATTCTTGGAGGAGGCGGACTGACCTTCGCCCTTGGAGGCGGAGAGCTCGCTCGGGTGGATCCCAACAAAGTTCATTATCGTGTTGTTGGAGCAGGGATACATGATCAGCCGCCGGTCATCGCCCATCCACATCGTCATGTACCCTTCCCGCATCGCGAGTTTCTCTGTGGCGGGGTTTTCGCGGATCTGGTTGACAGGAACCAAGAATCTGAAGGCGCTCTTGCCTGAGCCGAAGGGGGTGACGCCCGGACCAGCGACGACTTTGCGCGTGATGGACTAGGGATGTATCTTAGTTAGTGTGCATGTCGGCAAAAAGCCGGCGATGTGTCCCTTACGCTCACTCCATCTGCTCCAATGACTAAGTCTCCTGAGAACGATGACCCGTCTTCCAAGGTGACAGTGCACCTCTCAGGATCGACGGCAACCACGGTACTCGACGTCCTCAAAACCGCAGGCGTCCCCTCACCATCGGTGGACGTGGCTTTCTGCTTGAGCTCTTCATGGAGCTGGACGCGGTGGGAAAGCATCCAAGGCTAAAGGTGGGGTCACACGTTAGTGGGGCTGTATTGTTGATCAGGAGTCGGACGGGGTTACAAACATGTTGCCATATCGAGAGTGCCTTCCTCAAATCCAGGTCAAATTTGAGCTTACCGCCGGCCTCAAACTCGGTGACCTGGCAAGTCTGGTTAGGGCCCTTCTCTCTCTTTCCGCTGGATTATAGTCAGATGGACAGACTCACTCCATTGACCGGATTTGCCCCAAACGTCTCAGGAAAAACACCAAGCCTTCGAAGAATGCCATGGCAGTTTGGAGCAAGATGAATGGCAGCACCTGTTTCCTGGGCGAGTCGTGACCTCTCAAAAAGCTTGATGCCGATGTGGTTAGACGCAACCTTATTCCATTGTGGCTAAATCAAGCCCGAATACACTCACAGTCACCTCATGACCCTGCTGGCGCAAACCGAGGGCGGCTGTAAGCCCTCCAATGCCTGAACACCAAGCCTGTCAGTTGAGTCCGGGATCTGTGATGCTGATGATGGCTCAAGCTGTACCTGCTCCTACAATCAACACCTTCAGCGGGCGGTGACGGTCTGAACTCTGCGCCATGGTGTCCAAGTCGGCTTGCTGATTGGCAAAGTTGGAAGTCTTACTCTAGCCCGCGCCCCTGAACGCGACGCTTCTGCTTGTTGAGGATATAACGCTAGGCTCGGCAAACGGCACAGGCACCAGAACGATGCTCGGACATCCCAATCAGGACTCAACATCATCACGGAAGGGGCCAAGTCCCGCGTTCGGGACTCGGCTCCACATGGGGGACGGGGCTTCCCCTGGTAATTCCGGGGGCAGAGCCTCCCCTCCGGTAATTCCGGACGACGCGTCCTCTCCTCATCCTGCCACCGGCAGTTGAATACGGATCACCAGTTCAAGCTGGACTCTAACCACCACCCAATGAACATTCCCCACCCAACCCAAACCTCTGGATCTTCCCCAGTACTCTGCCAAGTCTGGGGTTGCGGGGCCCCGCATCTTCCCCACACTCATGACACCAGCTCTCTGGATCACACGTCGGATGGATGTGGCGGCAGAACCCGGCGAGTTGTTTTCTTCAAAGATCTTCGCAATTTACGACGCCGGGCCCAGCGCGTCTGATCATGATACGACGGTTCCTGAAACGAGGTGACACAGACACCTTCTGCCTAAACCCAAGGATCAGCCCATCTTTGCTGTGTGTGGGCTGTGTCTGACATGAGGTCCTTCCGTGATGCCTTTGCGCTGTCCGCGGCCCAGGTGGACGAGGCGACGCCGCCAGGGACTGTTAGGATTCTTGGTAAGTCAGACTGGTTTATTATTCTGTGTTATCGTCGCGTTCCCTTGTTCAAGACTATTTAAGTGAACATCCAACTATACCGTTCCCACAAGCTGACTGTCTCAGATCAACAGAATATGCGGGCAGTGACCAGCAAGGACGCCTCGTCAGGTTTCCAAAGCCCTTGGACAGCCCGCGAGACCCTCTCAACTTTCCCGTCTGGCGGAAGACGGCAGCCTTGCTGGTAGCCTCGATCTACGCCTTTGTCGCTAACTACACTTCCTCCCTCATTGCCCCCGCACTCCAGCTCTGGCCGGCCGCGTTTCCCCAGGAGCCAAAGCCATTCTCCGAACTTGCTTACGTTATCGCGGTTGGTTTCCCTCCCGCCCCAACCCACCCGAACCTTAGATGTCGCAGTCACGTCGAGCGCATCAGATTGACAAGCCTTCTTGTTGATAGGTCCATGTCCTTCTCCTTGGATGCTCCAACATCTGGTGGGTGCCCCTCTCCAACTGGATGGGCCGCAGACCAGTGTTACTCCTCGCCACGCTCCTTATGACCCTTTGTTCGGTCTGGTGTGCACGAGCAACATCGTTTGGGTCTCTGGTGGCGGCAAGAGTTCTTCAGGGAGCCGGGGCGGGGCGGCTGACACCGTTGCTCCCGCACTCATTGGGGATCTGTACTTTATCCATGAGCGTGGGAGGCTATGGTGAGTCGTCCGTTTTGTTCTATGGTTGCGGATTACGGGTACTGACAAGATTTGTGGTTGGTAAGGCCGTGTACACCATCTTCCTTTGCGGCGGCTCATTGTTCGGCGGCCTGACTGGCGGATACCTGGGGTTCAGCCATGGCTGGAACAGCATCTTCTGGGTCAGCACAGCATTGTCCGGTGTTGTTTTCCTCGGAGTGGCCCTTTTCGTTCCAGAGACCCTCTTCAATAGGGACATTGTGAGCGAGGGTTCAGGCTCTCCGGCGGATATTCAAGATTCGGATAACAAAGACATGCCGGTGACAAAAGAGGTCGAGGCTGTCGGGGCCAAACCATATCCTTCTGTCCGCACAGATGAACAGTACACATTCCTGGATTCCATCAAACTCATCAGGACCGGAGACATGGCCCTCCGTGAGGATTGCTTCACTACTTCCTCCAGCCTTGGCGCACCCTCGCTCTCCCCGGTACCTGGGTCGTCATGCTTCACTATGCCGGGCTGGTCGCGGCGTCGTGACCGTCTCCCTCATCGGGCCTCAGCTAGTTGCCATGCCCCCTTACCTCTGGGCGCCAACGCGGGGTTGATCACATCGGTGGCTTAATTGGCGCTCTCGTTGGCTATCTGTACACCTACCTGTTGGTGGATAGCCGGTTGAAGAGTTCAGCCAAGCACCAACACCGCGGTATGGCCGAGGCCGAGGATCGCTTGCCGACGCTCTTCTTTCCGTTGGCTGTCGCGACGGGCGGATTCTTTGTGTTCGGTTTCTGTGCGCAGTATCCGGGCGCCAGCCGCTGGGTTGGTTTGCAGGTGGGATTTGGGATGTTGTCTTTTGGTTTAACCCAGGTGCCCTCCTGCGGATTCAACTATGTGAGTTACTCTTTGTCCAATCCGGTGCTAAGCTCTCGCTAACAAGGGGGTTTCGCCTCTTCCAGCTCATCGACTCCTACAACCACTTGGCTGCCGACTGCTTCACCATAGTGACAATCTTGCGAGCCGTCATTGCCTTCGCCTGGTCATTTTTCGTCGCCTCGTGGGTGGAGGATAGAGGGGCCGCGGAGCCGTTTGGTATATTTGGCATGCTGATGGGTGTGTTTGCGTTGCTCACTTTTCCATTGTGGAAGTTTGGAAAGCGTTTGCGAATTGCAACAAGCACAGTCATTGATCCTCGGAACTGAGGCGGGGAGGTTTCTGATACTGTTAGTTCTTGAGCATCTGTATGCGGCATAACTTGAACATAAAAAACCATTAAACCCTCCCCACTCTGTTCCCAATACTCAAAACAGTATTCTGGTCCATCTTGAAGACCCACGGCGCGCAATGTAATGAAATCCATTTCTCAAAGCATGCGACTCCAACACACCTTTCCTGCAAGACCCTGCTCATCCCCCAATACGACCAAAGTTTTCTCAGCCTCTGCCTTTTCTTTCCACTCAACCCAGCCGCCTCAACGTTACTCTGGACCAGGTCAAGAACATTGCAACCAGAGCGGCAGCAATGACTGTTGCAAATGGCGTCCCGTCCTCAACTCTGTCTCATGTGGTTGCTGGCGGATCTGAGTATTCCTTCTTTTCTTTCATGGCCTCCATCTGCGCCTTGTTGAGTCTCAATTCGCTGCCGTCTCCCAAGCGTACAGAACTTGCGACCCGGTTGCGATGGGTTGAACCAGGACGGATTGCCGCCGCTGTCGGCCGAGTTGACCGCCGCCCCCTGCTTCAACAGCAGATGCACAATGCTTTCTGGCCCTTTTTCGGAAGCCCGCGAGATTGCTGTCTGCCCGTTCCTGTCTCTGGCCTCTGTCTCCGCTCCGTTGTCAAACAGCACATCCAGAACCGCTCGTCGCTGGCCCAGTGAAGTGGCTTGTATCCTTGGTTGTCGTTTGTGTTGACCTTGGCACCCACGTCCAGCAGGAGTTTTGTAGTGTAGAAATCTCTGTGCAGCCAGCTCAAGGAGTCCTTGCCGTATCAAGTGCCTCGACTTTTACTTTGAGCCACAGGAGCACTTCCACCACGGCGTGAAAGCCACGACTTGATGCCCAGTGCAAAGCTGTATATCCGCCGTCGTTTCTGCCATCGACGTTGGCCCTATTCTGTAACAGCAGCTACGCCACTTCATCCCCCCCAGCGCTCGCGGCCCATGTCAGGTGAGTCGAATCCTCATTGTCCCGCGCAGCAACCCTGATTGTCTCTAAGTATTTGTTTTGGCCCCGTACATCAGTAAGAGGCTTACAACGGCCAACTGCTTTCTAAACGTCGCGTGGTGCAAGGAAGTAAATCCCTCATCATCTTAAGAGTGGATATCGACTCCCTCAAGGATGAGATCCCGGACTTTTTTCCCGATCGCCTCGACTCGCCGCTCTTGGAGCTTAGCTTCTCCTACCCGCCTCGTTCCATTACCGAGTCCGGAATATCGATCTGTTTCTGCGCATTAGTATGTAACATCTCTTTCCGTGACGCAGTCTGGATGGGCCCATCTAAAAATGGCACATATCATCATTCTTCCCTCCATGCGGTTGCTTACCTTGGGTCTTGGAAGCTCTAGGTCATAAGCTGCGGGCTCAAGTCGGTTCTACAGTTTCAATGCTCAATTTCTCATCGAGGAGTTTGACGGCGGACAATTGTTCCCTCCTATGAGAAAGCACCAGTATCAGTCCTTGGATTTAGGCATGTTAGCTTCAGCAACACCAGGTACCGCCTGTATGCCTAGCTATGGGAGAGAAAATACCTCACATATAGAACGTGTTTACAACTCCTGGGGCCTGATCGACAGTAAGCGTATTGAGGACTCATAGACGATCAAAAAAGAGAGGCAAGTTGTCCCACAAGAATGTGAAGATGTAGGAAAAAGAGTATAAAAAATAGAAGTGGGAGTGAAAGAGAAATAATGATATGAGCTAGCTCAAGGCTTCATACTATCACCTGTCTGTCGCACTTGCGGCATCTGTAATCAGGGCCGAGGGTCAGACGCAAAGTTTCTTGGACATCTAAGATTGAGGAGGCTCCCATTTGGTGACATCAACCAGTCAGCTCTACCTTGGCAAGTTAACTTCGCGATCTCCGGGATGTTTCAAAGAGTATATGTTCCTTTGCGGGTTCGCAGCTGCGTGCGCGCTCGCCCCGCTTTTGATGGTCACACACCAGGACTCCCGAGACTCTCTCTCTCACTCCTCCCACTGGGTGTTTTCTGAGATGGAGGTTGGGCGCGAACTGCTCCTCTCAGATCAACGCCTCATGAGCCGCAATTTCTCAGGGGAGGTTTTCCTCCGAAACTGTCCGTTCCACGGTATCCTCGAAACCTCCAGCCTCCTCGAACCTTACCTGCCTTTGCTCTGCTGGTTGTACAAGGACTATCGACATCCCAGATCTGTCATGAGAACTCCGAAAAAAAGCATCCATACGCTACTTCCTAGCGTCCTCAATAGACATGCACCCCTCCGCCGTCAGGGTGGGCAGCATCATCAGTAACCTCGACCAAGCCGACCAAGCCGAAAACCCCTGAGCACCCTCACGCTAATGGTTCCAGGAGATTGAGAAAGCTCAAGTCGCAAAAGAAGAGAACAACGACGGAGAGCGGGTGGCCGACATGTCCCTTACTATGACCACAGCAAAGAATGCGGTTGGCGATTTCAAGCGTCGAGAAGTTGGGGTCTGGGCGTCTTTCACCACTTTCTTGAAGCAGCTCACCCAAGGAGCCAAGCTCGCCATCTCGCGGTCGAAAGCGGGCCACTTCTTTTTCACGGCCAAGGGAGATCACCACCTCTCGTCTCGGACAAGGTTGCGCGGCAACTGACTGTCGTGAGGAATGATTCCGACAAGGGCGGGATTGAAGCTCTGTTGGAATCGATGCGGCGCCCTTTGACGCTACAGTTGGACTTAAGGGTCACGCTAAAGGAGGCTCCTGTTCTGAAGGAGGAGTACCCAGGACCAGTGGTGTTCGCTTTGAGGTGCAGTGGATCCGGCTGACGAGACAAGGAGAAATTAAGTTGACGGACTCGGACAAGATTAAGGGAACCATGTTCGGGCGTGCAGATGAGGATGATGACGAGGAGGGCAAGAGGACTGACGAGGAGATGCTGGAGTGGAGAATTGCGACATTTAGCGGGTGGAGGGTGTTGGGAACGAAGAGCCGAAGCTTTTGAGATTTACGTAGCAAGGGATGAGTGATTATACTTACATTAAAAGCCTACTGCCCCAGTCGAGGACTTAACGTCGAAGAGAAGACTTACAATAACCCATCCATCATACGCTTGCACCTGAATCCCACCCCCCCAGCTACTTCCCACCCACCGCACCGGGCCCCTTCCCCAACCGATACCGGTCCTTCACCTTCTTCGTATACCCGGGAACCCTCCCATTGTACCATCCGCATTCGCCGTCGACCCAGGCACGCACTTGCCCCCTTTCCACGCCACGTCCGCCACAGCCCTCCATACAGGCCTGATATCTCGCGAATACCTCGAACTGCATGATCGGCCCGCCCTTGACTTGCCCGATGGCCTGCATGGGGGCTTGGATGGGTCTGCCACCTAGCGCTACCGTGCGGACGCCGTGGATGTTGGTCAGCACGTCGGTGAACATGGCGCACGCCGAGGCGCACCCTCCATCCGTCACGATCACAATGTCTGGCCCTGAACGGGGCTTCAGTCCAGGGAGCCTGT
>JARNGD010000220.1:0-31691 GCA_031001845.1 Achaetomiella virescens
GAAGAAGGGGAGCAGGGGAAGGAGCTTACTGCTGTGCTGGAGGGGACCAGATCAATTTTGTTCAATACAAAAAACAAGATGTTTGTGTGGGGCCTCTGTCGCGAGATACTTCTCAACGTGACGACTGCAAGAACGAGTCAGATCAGTGCCTATCAGTGAAGGAGAGAGGAGGGCCAGGCGTACCATCTAGTACCAAGCGGGTCGCGGGCGTCGATGACATGGAGAATGACATCTGACGAGTCAATGACCTTGTCTAGAAGAGTATTAGCAGTATTAAAGATCGGTAGACACCAGGATGGCTTACAGAGCTCGTTCCAAATACGCTTGGACTGGCCCTTGCTGAAGATGGCCTCCTTGGCGGTTGCGACACTGAAGTCTTCCTCTACCAGGGCATCACCATCTGTAGCAGCAGTCCCTGCAACACCATTGAGCAGCCTGATTTCCTCCTGACGAGCCTGGTACGAGTCTCAAGGCTCTGCTCGGTGTGACCGGCCAGCTCATCAACAGTGTGGAAGCTGAGCTTTGGCCGTTTCCTCTGGGCCTTGGGGCCAAAGGTCTCTGAAAAAGGCTCGCTCTCGATCGTCATCTTCGCTTGGTGCTTCTTGAGCCCATCCTGGAGGCTTGGGCCATCCCGGATCAAGCTCATGGGGAGCTTATTGCTCTTCAGCAGGACCGAGTAAGGGTCCTTCTCCTTCTCGGCGATCGCCTCCCGGAACGACTTCAACGTGTCTTGGGAGATTACTCTGGTGTTGGTGAACCACCTCCGTTCGGCTCGACGACGGCCTTGGGAACCTCCCGGCTCTGGTAGGAGGCGGCCTTGACGATCTTGCCATCTTTGTTCCTGATCGCCTTGCCCTCCTTCAGGATGTTGAGGGTCTTGATCTTTTTCGCGGAGCGGTAGAAGTTCTCACCCTTGACCTTCGGGTCGCCGGTGACCTTCCCCTGCCGCGCAATGCGGGACTTCTCCTTTTTCCTATGACACGTCAGTTAGGATCGACCATTGCATGAGCGACAGAGTCTTGTTGAGGGATGATGTTTACCTGTTCCCATCTTGGCAGTGTTTCAAACGCCAATCGAACAGAAGGAGAAAGTCGAAAGTCAAATTATCCCCGCCGACGAAAAAATTGTCGCGGCGGTCTTCCACGGGGGAAGCAGACTGTGGAAGACGAAGAGGAAAAGTTGAGAGAAGCAGAAACAGTACACAAAGCAAGCCAAATGAAGTTTTCGGAGGGGTGGGGCTCGGAAGTCTCTTTTGCGAGGAAATATTGGCGGTGTGGCATGGCACAACTACCAGGGACCGATATGCGCTATCCCTGAATCAGCCTAGCGCATCCATTCCCAACGCCGAGCTTCAGAATTTCCAACTCTGATCACGTCTCCGGCTGCCACCCCCCGACCCGAGATCTCGACCTCGACTTCGACTCCAACCCATCCCAGTTCGGAAAGCCAATTCTGTCCCTCGGCGGAATTGCACTCTCCTCGATCGCCACAATGCCTCCCAGGCCATCAATATGCGGCCTGCAAGCCGCCCTCTCCTCGTGTCGCCTGTCGACGACAGCAAAGCCCACGACGACGTCGACAACAGTATCAACATTGCGGGCCTTCAGCACCAGTCCCATCACCGCCCAGGCCTTCCCGCCCGAGTCCCCCAAATTCATCACCATCCCCGAGCCGCCGCAGTCGTCCGAGCCGAAGCTGCCCCCGATCAAGGGCCACCTCCCGGTGCCGCGCGACATCTTCCCCAAGCGCCTGGGCAACCTTAAAGTGACGCCCGCCTACATCAAGGCCGCCACGCCCATCTCCAAAGCCGAGCAGGCCGGTGAGCTGCCCAAGTCCGAGAGGATGCGCGCCGGCGGCGGATGGCGGCGGCCCGGCGGAGCGCGTTCGAGTCCGGCATCAAGGGCCTGTACATCCGCAAGTCGCAGCGCGTGCAGCGCGCCGCCGCGCGCTCCGAGGCGCGGCGCAAGGCCAACATCGCCGCGGCCACGGCGCCGGAGGGACTCGACGACCTGCTCACCCGCCCGACGGTCCGCGCCTCGACCGCCGACGTGACCACGGTCGCCCCGCACCCGCACCGCTTCGAGGCGGCTGAAGCCGCCCGCCTCCGGCACCAGCAGAAGGAGGAGCTCAAGGCGGAGGCCCGCAGGGACGCGCTGGTGCAGCTGTACGTGGCGGCCAAGGACTTCATCGTGGACGAGGAGGAGCTGGAGGCGCGCGTGGATGCGCTGTTCCGGCCAGACTTCTACCGATACGGCGGGCTGGACGGCGGCGAGAGCATCTGGGACGTGCACAGCTCGCCTGTCAGTGTGCAGCAGCTGCGACACGAGATGACGGGCGCGGCGAACAACGTGACGACTGCCATGAAGTCGATGGCGACCAAGGCTGCGCAGCGACAGAAGGTTGTTTCGGAAGAGCTGACGGGCGGCAAGTTGTTGTAAGGTATTTTTCGTGAGTGCGGGGGAGTTGGAATGGGAGGGAGGACGGTATGTGTTGGGCATGGGGAGAAGCCAGTGTATCAAACTGTGTTCCGGGATGTATTGTACAAATAGAACCAGAGGCCAAGCATGGCTTCCAGACTCGAATATGTGATGTGCAATGCAGATGTCGTTTCTACATCGAAGACTATATACTGTGGACATCGATTGCGCTATGAAAGTGTGTGATGCAGAGTGCCAGCGCCGTCAACGCCTCCTCGGGCCATTGGGACAAATGAAGGAATATTGACTCAAGAAAAAAAAGCTCTACCGCTGAGTGGAAGAGACCATACAGGCTCCAAATCATGTCCCTGAAAAACCCCAAGCCTGACCTATCTCAAACCCTCGTTCAGACTCAAAACAAGTCCAAGAACGGCCCATCACCGCCTCTCCACGAGCAGCACATGCATCGCCCCATACGCCAACACGATGAACACTGCCCCGAACACCCCCAAGTTGATAATATCCGGCCACATCGCCTGGTTATCAAATCCAAACGAGCTCAGGATCGCCGCGCCAGGCACCGTGATGTCAATCCCGATCTTATGATCAATCAGCGTCAGCTGGGTAACCTCGTTGACAATCAGTGCCTCAAACCCATAATGGAAAATCGACAGCCACTGCAGCCAGAGCGCGGCCGGCGGGATCGCATTATGGTTCAGCAACAAGCCCGCAAACAGTAGGCTGAACAGCATGACCAAGCTGCCAATTAGGTTCGCCACGCCGCCGTCCTTGCACACAATGCCGATGAACAGGCAGATGGCGGCCGCCGCGAGGTTGAACAGCACCAGGACCAGCATGAAGACGACAAACTTGTCCATCTGCGCGACGAGCCCGGTCATGGGGTAGACGATCGCGCCGAGAAGGATGGGAGGGATGATGCGGAGGGGCACAATGTCGAAGAGCACCTTGGCGGCGAAGTACGTGACGGGAGAGTAATACCCGTTTGCACGCTCGCGGACAAAGAGCAGACGCTCCTGGGAGAAGACGGAGAGCGAGGTGAGGGTGCTGAAGCCGAAGAGGGCGAGGACGAAGAAGAAGAGGCCGAGGCGGTTCTGGAAGCCGGCGATGTCATGGAGAGGCCGTAGAAGAGGTAGCCGGCGAAGACGGCGAGGAGAATGGCGATGGCGTAGTGAGTGAGCATCAGCATCGGGTTGCGGTACAGGTTACGCCACGTGCGTTGGGAGAGGAGGATGAACTGCCGCCAGTAGCCGACGCGAGCGTATCCCCTGCCCATGGTGCCGGTGTAGATGTTGGGACCATCCGGGGCGTAGCCGTTGGAATTTGCGTTCTGGCCGTTGCTGTGGACTGCCGCAGTCACAGCCTGCTGGATCTCGTCGTGCGTGTTGCCGGCAATATCAGATTGGAGATACGACTGTACCAGAATATCAAGGTCGGTTCCTGTCGGGGCAGGGGGCGGCAGGTCATCGTTATCGTCCGAGTACGGCCGGAAAGGGCGTGCTGTCTGGGTCTGGAGCTTGTAAGCCCCCGGCTCGTCCCCAGCTTCCGAGGAAGCAGCAGTGTCGACGTGCTTGCGCCGAGTGTAAAGCTCCCGTTCTTGCCTCGCCCGCACCGAATCGCGGCGTTTGCTCTTCGGGCGGGACGAGGATGCGCCGACTGTGCTATTGTCATCGCCAACGCTGCCAGAGATGCTCGCAATCGACTTGACCGCTCTGGTGCTGCTGGGACCAACGCTAGCGGCATCTGCTGCAATAGAACCGTCGTCGAAGGTAGTCGTGGAACCGGCGTGCATGGTAAGATCGACAAGGTAGTCAGCAATGTTGAAACCAGGGGGGCAGCTGTACCCGATGTGGTCGAAATAATCCTGGCATTGATGCAGCGGACCGGAATAGACCGTCTTGCCCTGGGCCAGCAGGATCAGACGATCGAAGAGGGCGACGATGTTGGACCTGGGCTGGTGGATCGTGAAGATAACGGTCCGCTTGTACTCCTTGGCCAGTGTGACCAAGCATTCGACGACATTGTACGCATTGTAAGCATCGAGGCCGCTCGTAGGCTCATCGAGGAAGAGGATAGAAGGGCTCGTCACCAGCTCGCAAGCGATGCTGACCCGGCGCTTTTCACCGCCAGAGATGCCACGCCCCTTGCCCTCCTCCGAGCCGATCAGGGAGTCCCGAATGTGATGAATGCCAAGCTGCTTCTCAACCTCATGGACCCTCTGCTCCTTAGCTGCCCTTGTCATGTCCCTCGGGAGGCGAAGAAGGGCGCTGGTGAGGATCGTCTCGTGAACGGTCAAGGTGGGAAGCATGGTATCTTCCTGATCAACGAAGCCTGTAGCATTCTTGTAGTCCGCGTCGCTGACTTTCTCGCCGTTGACGTAAAACTCTCCAGAGACCTGGCCGCGCTTGTTCTTGCGAGCAAGGATATCCAGGAAGGTCGTTTTGCCTGCGCCAGAAGCACCATGATTGCAGTCAGCTCACCAGGGTGAGCCATGCCCTGAATCCCCGACAGAATCTCCTTGCCATTGAGATTGTAGGATACATTCCGGAAGTAGAGGGACGCCGGCTTGTGGTCGGTCATGAGCTTGATGGCTTCGTCATCCGAGTCTTCCACCGCGAGCGGCAGGTACTTGAACTGCCTTCTGGAAAGGTACCATGTTCCAAGAATGACGGCAACTAGGAACAGCGAGCACCCAGCAATGACGCTGGCGATAAGAGGCGTGTTGATCTTGGGCACATCCGGCGCAAACCCGGGAACCTCGGTATGGTACAAACACTCGCCGGCACCGCAAGTCAAGAAGATGCTTGCGTCACCGAAAATATCGCTGATCAGGTTGTTCATCTCCGGTTCTTGGAAAGCACACTTTTTGTCTTCTCCAGGACGCTGGGTGCATTCGAACTTCGCAGGACCGCGGATCATGTTGACGAGAAAATCGCTAATGTCGACTGACCCATCCTTGCCGCAGAGCATGCGATCGGGGACACACTCGCAGCGTATTTCTCGCATTTGTACGACGTCGAGTTCTTGCTCCCGGACGAGTCAAAGTCGGCGCTCGATTGGCATTCGTTTAGGTGGCACATGAAGGACTCTTCTTCGTCCACCCAGACTGCGAAGTGTTAGCAAGGGAGATGGGCAAAGGGCTGGCACTGAACTCACATTGGAAGTCGCACTCGCCAGATTCCTTCTTGCAAGTGAAGGTGACCTGAGGAACTTGGGAGCCGAGGAGGTCGCGGATCGCCTTGTTCGTGACATCGCACATCTGGTAGTTTTGCTTCACGACCTCGCCGCCGGTGTAGCAGACGCCGCCATCGCCCGTCTCGGTGAGCATCGCATGCCCGATCGCTCGTGCACACGTTGCAGTTGATGCCCGTCCACCCCTCGTCGCACTCGCAATGTTTCCCTTGTCGGAGGGAGCGGTCTGGCCCCCGAGCCAGAGACCCGCATTCTGTGTCATACGATGAGCATTGGTCTTGAGAGACGCCGGGGGAATGGGTCGCATACGTGGTTCGAGACAGTTGTCGCCGCCGAAGCCTGGAGGGCAGTCGCACTTGCCGCTGTATTCGCTACATGGCGCGAACTGGCCGCACGAATAGATGGGGAGGTTGCAGTTGAAGCTGCGGGCAGAAAGCGTCAGTATCTCGGACGCGAGAGAGAGGAGAAGGGCCATCGCCGGCGTACCAGGGAGGACAGTCCTTCGGCCGACCGTCCATGAGGGCTAAATGAGCGCGCATCATGTCGACGGACGACGTGTGGTTGTAGGCCGAAGCGACACATGATAGCGACAGCGCCGCGATGGTGAGCGCACTGGGCAGTCGGGGCGCCATGACCGCGGAAGGCGACAGTTAGGGCCTGGCGGGAAGGCCTCGACGATGAGGTTGATGGAGAAGGGGAGAGTAGTGAAGAGTGCCTTGGTAGTGGTTGGTTGAGGAGTTAGACTGGCTCGGCGTCTGCTGCGCCGGGCAGGCTGCGACCAACTCCACGGCTTGACAGGCCGATGGCCCGGATCTGGGGAAGCACAGGCCTGGATGGATCGATTCGTCCAACCTCCAAGTCTGCAACGGGGAACCGCAGCCGAGGCAGCTAACGCCACACTTGGCTTCAAGATTGCGAGATTCGGAGCAGCAACGATGAAGCGGAAAGTGTGGTGTAGAATATGACCGCTATGGGACCGATCGGCAAACGAAGAACAACACGCGCAAGCAGTGGTCACCTGGGACTGCGAAGGCTGACGGGTCTCGGCGTTGCCCCAACGATGATGTCGCTGTGGAGAGCCACTGCGTGCTGGCATCCTGGTTTGGTTCGGGCGATCAGGGGTGCAGCGGATGTGGCTGGAACCCCTGAAGAAGTGGACGCATGTGCAGAATCGACGGTTGTGGTTGGACACGATCTTGGAGTTGTCCATCTGCATAGCCACAGACGTCTGAGAGGCTCCAGCCATAAGCACTCCAGCCACAGGCAACCTCTCCTTCCAGGTCGGCTTCCTCACAACTTTGATTTCAGATAAAGGGCGGATACAGGTAACCCCAGGGCTTTTCCAGGAGGATGAAGAAGTTCAGGATGTCAGAGCATTTCGGGCAGCTCTACCCCACATCAACAAAAGACTTATCCCAGCGTTGTTCATGTGGAACCCGATGGGCTGAAGTTGATCGAAGGGCGCACTAGAGAAACCCCCCTTCTGAGAGAAGCAAACCAATTAGGCTTGAAACGCATCAAACATTGGTATATTGGACTCTTTGACCGGCATCGACTGAGCACTTAAATCTTCACCGGAACCTATTCCTTATACAAGAGAGCGCGCTGATCACAATGGTCAAGATCGAACCCTTCGAAGTCGAGCAATGGATGGACCGCCTGGAGACCACTCCAGGGGTCCTCAACATTGCCGAGACCTGCGCTGCCTCTGTCTCCGTTGACGACTTGATTCGTTTCTGTGAAGACAAGAATGCCCGGAACCCGCTTCGGCTTTCCAAGAAGCTGACTTACGGAGCAATCCGCGGCTCCGAGGAACTCCGCCAGCGGGTTGCGTCGCTCTACAACCGGGCATCCGAAGCGCCGTCTCTTCCGTCTGAGAACGTTATCATCACCCAGGGGGCCATTGCCGCCAACTTCCTGGTCTTATACACGCTAGTAGCACCTGGGGATCATGTCATTTGCGTCTATCCGACCTACCAGCAGCTGTACTCTGTGCGGAGAGCCTCGGGGCGGAAGTATCTCTGTGGAAGTTGAAGGAAGAGAATGGCTACGTGCCCGATGCGAGCGAACTGGAGACCTTGGTGAAGGCTAATACCAAGGTATGAAGCGCAGATCTTCCTGAACTCGCGGCCTTCACACTGACGGTGATGTAGATGCTCATCATCAACAACCCCAAAACACCCATGGGCAGCGCCATCCCCAAGGACGTCCTCAAAGAGATCGTTGTCTTTGCAAAGCAACGAGGGATCATCGTCCTCGCAGACGAGGTGTACAGCCCCTGTACCACTCATGCCAGACGGCCAAGACGCCCCTCCGTCAATCCTGGCCTTCGGATATGAAAAGACGGTGGCCACTGGCTCCATGTCCAAGGCTTTCGCTCTCGCCGGCATCCGGACAGGCTGGATCGCCTCGCGCGACAAGAGGATCATCGACGCCGTGGCCACAGCCCGTGACTAACCACCATCAGCGTGTCGCAGCTCGACGACCAGGTCGCCAGTTTTGCCCTGTCCGGGGCAGTCGTCCGTCCGCTGCTGAAGCGCAACATGGAGCTTGCGCAGAAGAACCTCGGCCTGCTGAGCGCCTTCATGGAGAAGCACTCGTCGGTCTGCTCGTGGGTGAAGCCGACAGCTGGGACGACAACATTGATCCGGTTCAAGAAGGATGGAGCGCCGGTTGACGACCCGAGCTTTGTGCTCGACGTGTTGGACAAGACGAAGGTGCTGTTCATGCCGGCCAGTCCCTGCTTTGGGCTGGGGATGGACTTCAAGGGGTTTGTCCGGCTGGGGTATGTTTGTGAAACGGAGGTTCTGGTGGAGGGGTTGGAGAGGCTGGGGCGCTATATTGAGGAGTACTTGACGCGGGTGCGAAGAATTAGTGGCCGCCCTTTGTTAGCCAACTCAAAGATTCTTCCCTTCTGGTGGCACTCATGACTTAAGACTCTGGCTGGCAAAAGCGGCTTTCGGTGCGGTGTCTAGCAGCCGCAGCAGAGCCCGCCGCGGCACTGTACTCTGTAACACAGCATCGCATAGCCTGCGTTGTCTGGAAGCAGCCTCAACCGCGGAGTTGTGAGAAGAGTTTCACGTCGCGCCGTGTTTCAGCATCAGACTCAGTCTGCCTGCAAAAATGCCAAGACCTATTGCCGGACCGCCTCCCTTCCCCGCACTAAGCCAAGAATGGCCTACTGCTATGGCTCCCACTGACATCACTGACCACTGTCAGACAAGGAACCTCCTGGATCCGGCAGTCGCCGGACGTTGCACAGCGGGAGGCATTTTCCGTTCTTCTTTAGCAGTGGCGAGTCATCACTCAGCACCGCGTGTAAGAGGCCATTGCATACGCGTGCAGGCTAAGCCCCGTCTGGCGACCTCACACCTCGCTCGTTTTGACCGGATCTTTGTTGTTTCTTGCCTTCGTCTTCCGCTTTTCTCGTTACCTATAATAAGGCCAACGGATCGTTTTCTCTTGCGCTCTTTCTTTTTGGGCCAAGAAGTTGCGGATTGCTGGTGACGATTTTCTGCGAACTCCTGGTCCAGATCCGTCGAGTCCTTGGCCCTCGCCGAGTGGCTCGCTCTTCTGTTTCCTCGAATCTTCGTCCATAATCAAGCACCTGGGGAGCCCTACGATTATCTTTCTTCGGCCTGACTTGGCGGCTTTTTCGTCCGCCCATCTTTGAACTAGAGCCTTGCATTAGTCGCGACATCCCTCAGTTCAACCCTCCGCTACACTACTGCTGCCCTGCAGCAGCTACAACTCCAAGTATGAAGGGACACGGCGCCGCAGCAGTCGGTGCGCTGCTCGTGGGTGCGGCGCAGGCCGCCGCCGGCAATGGCGTCGTCCAGTGGGACATCCAACGAAACCAGAAGCCGTACGACTTCACGAGGCTACGGAAACGTGGCTCCACCTTTGAAGAGGTCATCTCGAACGAGGAAGCCAGGGGCGGGTACTTCGCTACCTGCAGGTTAGGGACGCCAGGACAGAATCTGACGCTTCAGCTGGATACTGGGAGCAGCGACATCTGGGTGCCGGATTCAAACGCCCCGATATGTGTTAAGCCAAATACCGAAGGATGTGCGCTGGGAACTTGTATGTCCTGCCGGGAACCGATCATTGACGCAATATGTACTGACACATCCATTCAGTTACACCAAGCCAATCATCCTCGTTCAACGTTGTTGGAAGGAACGAGTTTAACATCAGCTATGTGATGGGGGAGCTCATCAAAGGGCGACTACTTCACCGATGTCTTCGCGATTGGCAGCGCCACGGTCAAGAACATGACGATGGGGCTAGGCCGCGTGACTGATATTGCCTATGGCCTGGTTGGTGTCGGCTATGCCGTGAACGAGGCGATCGTGGGCAAGACACAGTCGCTTTCCTCCGTCTATCCAAACCTTCCTGTCCAGATGGTCGATGAAGGCTTGATCAACACGGTGGCTTACAGCTTATGGTTGAACGATTTGGGTATGTCTATGGTTGCTCCCACACACCTGATTCCTCGGACTAACAGTTCGTAGATTCGAGCTCTGGCAGCATCCTGTTTGGTGGTACGACACCAAGAAGTACAAAGGGGACCTTACCCGAATCGACATTACCCAACCCAGCAGGACTCTTCACATCATTCTCGTGGCCATGACCTCACTTGACGCCTACAGCCCAGCGGTCAAGACACCCTCACGTCACCTGAATTCCCGTCCCCGTTGTCCTCGATTCCGGCACGACCCTGTCCTACCTCCCCACCAACCTCGCCCACCAGGTCTGGAAGGAAGTCGGCGCCATCTACTCCTCCCAATTTCAAGCCGCCCGTCCTGCCGTGTAACATGCAAAACAGCAAAGGATTTCTTTCGGCTTCGCCGGCCCCAACGGTCCGCGCAATCAACGTCACCATGGACGAATTGGTCCTCGACCTCACCTCCGGCGCCGCGCCATCTTCAACTCGGGCCGTACAAAGGCCAAGACGTCTGCGAGTTCGGCATCCAGAACTTCACCTCCGCGCCTACCTACTCGGCGACTCGTTCCTGCCTCGGCATACGTCGTTTATGATCTGGTGAACAACCAGGTCGGCATTGCCGCGACCGACTTCCAATTCGAGAGAGCGAGGTTGTGCCGTTCCCAGCATGAGCGCCCCCTATTCCATCCGCGACCGTCGCGCCGGGCCAGAACGAAAGTCACGAACCGGCCTGCACTCACTGAGCCGGCGTATGCGGCAAGCCAGGGGTTTATGACCAGCACTAATGGAAGGGGAGTGCCGCGCCGGGTATGCCTGAGGCGTGGGGCAAGGCGCAAATGGCGGTCGTGGGTGTGACCATGGTGTTGACTGCGCTGGGGTCGGGATTGGTTTGCTGTTCTCTGACCTCTGGGTTGTTTTTTTTTTCTTTAAAACCATTGAAGCTGCCGCTTTGATTCCTATGAGTCTTTGGATCTAGGAACGGGTCCTAGGTGTAGAACGAGCAGAGACATATTAGGGGTGGTTACTGGCGTCTTGTGGGTCTTCATGGCCTTCATGTTCTTGTATTTCATTTCCAGCGAGGAAGGGAGCATCAAGAAGTACATACTCAAGCGAGTCACTCCTTATCACGTACATACATTTTGGTAATTTGAACTGAATACGTTCGTCTTGACCTCATTGTCCGTGTGTGGTAGTGTGTTGGAAGACCGCTGACAGCAACCCTGGGACAGTCAATTTAGCGCTGCTTGGCGGCGGGCCCCACCTAAAAATTTCGCTGGGTCCTTTCGGTGCCGAGCCATCAGTCCACACGAATTGCTCGGATGGTCTCCAACCTTTGGAACCTCCTCTCCTTCCCCAGTCATTCCTTTCAGTCCGTTGTATTTTAGTCAAGATGCGGGTGATACGGGCTGTGGCTGCGCTCAGCAGCGGCTCCGCCGTGGCCCGAGGCAAGGAGCTCGCTATGCTGGTCTGGCATGCCGCGCCGCCATCACCTCCCCGTCGTCGGCGCAATGCTACAGCTTTCGTCTCAGTGGCCTCCGGCACTTCAGTAGAAGTTCCGTTGCCCGGGCCTCCAGCGCTGCTGAGGCTGCGTATGCCTCCCTACCTAGCCCGAGCCAATTGGGCCCTGACAGACCCAAGCTGACGCGTTGCGATTTAGGATGAAGCAGGCCAAGGAACTCGCTGCTGCCAACATGACACCCGAAGCTGCCGCGGCCGCATGACTCCCGAGGAGGCAAGAGATTGTCCATGGTCCGGAATATTGGTAATTGCTGTATGTGCGCCCATAGCACGCAAAGGGGAGTAGGGAGCAGGAAACACAGACTAAGCAGTCGACAGGCCCACATCGACAGCGGCAAGACCACCGTGACCGAGCGCATTCTCTTCTACACCGGCCGGACCAAGGCGATCCACGAAGTCAGGGGCCGTGATGGCGTCGGCGCCAAGATGGACTCCATGGAGCTTGAGAGGGAAAGAGGGATTACCATCCAGTCTGCTGCCACTTTCGCCGACTGGAAGAAGGTGGAGAACGGCAAGGAGGAGACCTACCACTTCAACTTGATCGACACACCCGGCCATATCGACTTCACAATCGAGGTTGAGCGCGCCATGAGAGTGCTGGACGGTGCCGTCATGGTCCTCTGCGCCGTCAGCGGCGTGCAGAGTCAGACCATCACCGTCGACAGGCAAATGAAGCGGTACAACGTCCCCCGTATCAGCTTCGTCAACAAGATGGACCGCATGGGTGCCAACCCTTTCCGCGCCGTCGAGATGATCAACTCGAAGTCAAGATCCCCGCCGCCGCCGTCCAGATCCCCATCGGTTCCGAGAAGGAGTTTGAGGGCGTCGTCGACCTGATCCACATGAGGGCTATCCGGACGAAGGCAGCGAGGTATCAACATCAAGGTCTCGAACCAGATTCCCGAGGAGCTTAAGGAGCTCGCCGAGCAGAAGAGGCAGGAACTGATTGAGAAGCTGGCCGACGTGGATGACGAAATCGCCGAGATGTTCCTCGAAGAGAAGACGCCCACTCCGGAGCAGATCAAGGCCGCTATCCGCCGCGCGACCATCGCCCTCAAGTTCACCCCTGTGCTGATGGGCTCTGCCTTGGCCGACAAGTCGATTCAGCCCATGCTCGACGCGGTGTGCGACTACCTCCCGAACCCTGGCAACGTCGACAACACCGCGCTCGACCGGTCCAAGGGAGAGGCGCCCGTGAAGCTCCTGCCCTATAACTCGCTGCCGTTCGTCGGCCTCGCGTTCAAGCTCGAGGAGAACCCGTACGGCCAGCTCACCTACATCCGTGTCTACCAGGGCTCCTTGCGGAAGGGCCAGTACCTGTTCAACTCGCGCACCGACAAGAAGGTCCGCATCCCGCGTATCGTGCGCATGCACTCGAACGAGATGGAGGACGTCAACGAGATTGGTGCTGGCGAGATCTGCGCCGTGTTTGGCGTCGAGTGCGCATCCGGCGACACCTTCACCGACGGCAAGTTGCCCTACGGCATGAGCTCCATGCACGTGCCCGAGTCGGTTATGTCCCAGCATCAAGCCCAAGCGCAGCAGTGACGCGGACAATTTCAGCAAGGCCATGAACCGTTTCATGCGGGAGGATCCGACCTTCCGCCTGTACGTCGACGAGGAGTCCGAGGAGACCATCATCAGCGGCATGGGTGAACTCCACCTCGACATCTACGTCGAGCGCCTGCGTCGCGAGTACAAGGTTGACTGCGAGACGGGCAAGCCGCGCGTCGCCTACCGCGAGACCATCAGCAAGCGCGCCGACTTCGACTTCCTCCTCCGGCGACAGACTGGCGGCCCTGGCGACTACGCCCGCGTCGTCGGCTGGATTGAGCCCAACGCCGAGAACCCCGAGGCCAACCACTTCGAGACGCGCGTCGTCGGCGGCAATATCCCGGACAAGTACCTCAACGCCTGCGGCAAGGGCTTTGAGGAGGCTTGCATCAAGGGTCCGCTGCTCGGCCACAGGTCATCGGCGCGTCCATGGTCATCACCGACGGTGCTACTCACGTCACCGACTCCAGCGACTACGCCTTCAACCTGGCCACGCAGATGGCCTTCCGCAAGGCGTTCCCCGACGCCGGCGGTGCCGTGCTCGAGCCGCTGATGAAGACCACCATCACGGCGCCCGCTGAGTTCCAGGGCAACGTCCTCATGCTAATGAACAAGCGCGGCTCAATTGTCGATACTGAAATTGGTGCGGACGAGTTCACTATGATTGCCGAGTGCAGCTTGAATTCTATGTTCAACTTCAGCACCCACCTGCGTGCTGCTACCCAGGGCAAGGGCGAGTTCAGCATGGAGTTCAGCCACTATGCACCGGCACCGCCACATCTGCAGTAAGTAACTCTTTCACAAAGAGTTTGCCTTAGAAGAGTTGACTGACCATGCTTTTCACCACTACAGGAAGGAGCTCATTGCTGCGTATGAGAAGGAGCTCGAGGCTAAGCGGACCAAGTAAACCAGCCCTTAGGCCGGTTCATTACTTGTCCCCCCCTGGATTCAAAACAGCCTACGATCCCGGCACCCAGCAAGGCCGGCGCCCTCCCCGGCTACGGGAACAGATTTGGCCTGCCCGCTTGTATATCATGGATGGAGTTGTGTCTGATACCCCAGCGTGTCGTTGATTGCATCCATCTTCACTATGCCAGGCGGGAAGATGTACGGTTATGTATCTGGACTAGATTACGGATGTGAATGATCGCATCACCGGACTGGACTGGGATGGGAGACAGGCGCCGTAAATATAGAGGAGGCGACTTGTGTATTTGTAGGTGGGTTGGCTGTTTGTATGTATAAACGTATGTACATGTATGATACACGATGTTCAGTAGCCTGTCGCTTGGTAATTAGTTTAGTGTAATCATAGAACGGAATGCAGTCCCTCACTGCTGGGATACTGCGGTTCGGTGATGTGGAGACCGCTGACAAGAACTGTTTCTTCTCCCTGGCAGTTCAGATACTTGGCTTCTAACATGCCTGGGTCTATTTGTCTTTTTTTTTTTTTAAACACACCCTTATGTACAGAAATGACGGGGTATATCAAACACGACGCAGCTCTTCGCAGCATTGCAGTCAAAGGCCCTGTTTAAAGCCGGCGCAGGATATCCTGCACAACCTCCTCCGTCTTGGCCGTGCCGCCCAGATCCGGGCTCAGCAGCTTGCCCTCCTCAAGGTTAGCATCAACAGCTGCATAGATCTTCGCCGCAGCCGCCTCCTCATTCAAGAACTCCAGCATCAGCGCGGCACTACGGAGCGTCGCGATCGGGTTGGCGATGCCCTGGCCCTGGATATCGGGGGCAACTGCCGTGGCAACGGCTCGCCGATGGCGAAGCCCTCACCCACATTGGCGCTGGGCACGAGGCCCAGCGAGCCCACCAGCGCGGCCGCGCCGTCGGAGAGGATGTCGCCGTACAGGTTCGGCGCCACAATCACGTCGTACGCCTCGGGTTGCCGGAACAGCTTGTACACCATCGAGTCGACGATCTGCTCCTCGACGGCGAGCCGCCGTCCTTAACCGCGGCGCGGCGAGCGCCTCGCGCGCGCGAGAGGAAGAGGTCTGTGGACAGCACGTTTGACTTTGTGTGAGTGATGGTTACGAGGGGCCCTTTGTGGATGCTGGGGTGACCCGCGGCGGGATCTTCTCGGCCGGCAGCGAGATCTCGCCCGCGATGGTGGCGATGCGCGAGCTCGCGGCCTGCGAGATGCGCTTTGATCGCCTCGGCCACCTTGCCGTCCGGCGTTCGACCGTCTTCTCCTCCTTGACGTACAGGTCCTCGGTGTTCTCGCGCACGATGACCATGTCGATGGGCTTGGGCGCGGTGAGGACGGTCTTGACGGGGCGGACGTTGGCGTACAAGTCGAGCTTCTTGCGCAGGGCCACGATGGGCGACGAGTAACCCTTAACGGCGGTGGTGGGCGAGCTGACGGCACCGAAGAGCGCGCCGTCGCAGTCGGACTTGAGGATCGAGACGGTCTCCTCCGGGAGGGCCACGCCCGTCTGCTCGAAGGTCTCCCAGCCCGCCTTGAGGTCGATGAACTCGAACTTCAGGCCGAGAGAGGCAGGCAGCGCCTCGAGGATGCGCCGGCCGGCGGGGATGACCTCCTTGCCGATGCCATCGCCGGGATGAGGCCTGGAAAGGGTGAGTCAGAGGGAATGTTGAGGGCAAAGGGGCCAATGCAAAGGGAGTCAGGATATTTTGGGGGTTTAAAAGTGCTTACCGATTCTGAGAGTCCGGGCTGCCATGACGGTGCTTCAATTGGAGTTTCCGTCAAACGGGATGGAGGGGAGATGTTGAACTTTTTTCGGGAACGGAAAGCTCATCATTGTGACTCTGCTGCCGGCCGGGATCGGAGCTGGTTTGCCGATTGGTTGTCCCGATTGTGTGATCGACCACGACTATCCGTACTCCAACAGCTCCGAGCAGGGATTCGAGATGTGGGGCGGAATCCGGAACTTCACAAGCGAGGGTTTCCCTGGAAACATGTCTCAAAACAACCTCCTTTCTCGTTGATCACTTTTTGATGTCAACGCCTCTCCACGAGGGGTCTTATTGTTGTTTGACAGTGACGCTGTACTTCAGTTTGAACTAAAAATCAAAGTACAAGAAGCCAAGGTATAGCATGTCAACTAAGGAGCTGAGAAGTACGAAGATTATAAGGAAGAAGGTAGGAAAAGAAGACAAGAAAAAGAAGAGAAAGAGAAAAGAAGAGAGAAAGAAAGAAAAGTAGAAAGAGAAAGGAGTCGGGAAAGCAAGATAAAAAATGTAGGAAAAGATGAGAAAGGGGGAAAAAAACGGTTTAGGGGTTTCGAACAGCGCGGAAGGAGGTATAATGGAAAACATGGGGAGAATGTTAGGCTATACCCTGAAAATCAGAAGGCAGGAAGTGAGCAAAGGGAAACGAGGGGCGAGAGAGATAGAGAGAGGATACTCCTCATCCTGCACCCGCGCATATCATGGGAACCGACCAAAGCAGCAGACCTTGACTGAAACAGGCTTCTTGCATTTGAGTGAAAGGCATTCCCGCGGCCGCGCGGTTGGCACGATATTGGATGCCCGCCGCCCATTGCCCTTCGCCCATTGCCCTTGTTCAAAGGACCGAGACTTGAGTCATTCCGCTTCCGTGATGAAGCGAAACGCGACATCACGTTTTGGAGCACTTGGGCGGCGGCGTCCATGCCAAGATGTTCAGGGTCATCGTTGACGGTTCCACGTACGTCATGAAACTGGTGCGTACTCGCCTCTCAGAGGACCAATTGAGCGTTCATGGGAATGACCTTTCCTGACTCGGAGTTCCTGGTTCTGTTTTGTCCACCCTGCCGAGCAGATTGAGCCAAGTTGTGCTGCGCGAAAAGAAAGCGAGCCTCGAGGACACCGCATCCTAGAACGATCCTTTCAACTGCGAACGTCGCACTTACGGTCATCTAAAAAGGAGTAGACAGTGAAGACCTCGCCACCCATTGCTTTGGCTATGCGCTTCTTAGCAGCAAGAGGATGCTCTTGCCCAGGCGCGGTTTTACGACTGGGGCCATTCCGCGGCTTTCAAGGGTCGACCCATTAGGGGTGCCGTGAATGAGTATACGTCCCCGATGATGGGGCCGAATCCTTTACCTGTGAGATGCTGCTGCAAATTCGTCGCCACCTCCAGGAGCTCAGTCGCTTAGGCATTGTCTGGGGATGCCACGGAACAATTACCGCGCCGGGCGCCTCGCCAATTTCAGTCAAGCTCACACCGCGCCGCACATGAAGCTGGATTTCAACTCGTCCGTTTACCCACCCAGAGAGGTCATGGGATTGTCGCGTCCGGGATATTGCCCTTTTTTGATGACATGGTGGAACGATGGAATGAGGCGCACCCGGATCGCATATTCTGGCGGCGCGCTTCCTGCCGAGTGTTGCGTTTGGCAGGCGCCTCCGAAACAGGACACGACATCGCGGTTGCCTATATGAACAAGGGGCGCGAGGTTTGATGTCGCCCTCTATGACTGGGAGAAGATAGATGTAGCCGCTCAAACCGCGACAGCCATGAAGTACTCTCGCTCGGCACCCAGCACCAAGAAAGCGCGTGTGAGCGTACAGGACGGTGTCAGGAAACCAAGAGCGCGTTCAGCATCACGGGAAAACAAGGCACGCAAACCGCGCTGAAGGATACTCCCGAACGCAAAACACTGAATGCCGGATCAGAAAAGGACATTGGGCCCATCGAATCGATCACCTTCAACCCAGGATCCACAGGGCTCGGCTACCCCTTGGTATGTGGGCTGACGACAACCAAGAGAACCGTGACGCGGGCCAACTCAACGCTGTTCCGCCCAGAAAGGTCGGAATCCTGCACTCCATAGCCTAGCCTCATCCTGGGCCTCGGGGACCGTCGCCGTGGAGAGAACGATTGCCCCAGTTCCAGTTGAGTGCATGGTCATCAGCCAAGATCTTCTGCCACAAAACCCATTTCATCGGGCAGCGGATGCCTCACCAAAGTTTAAGCTGGCTGTGCGCCTGCTTCGCGCGAGGTGCTCAAGAGATTCGCGCCAGGGTTTGACGCCTGCTGACTCACGATCACAGGTAAGCTTGTTGAAGCTTTCAGCCGAAACACGCAGAGGTTTTAGTGGGCAGTAGCTAGAGATAACCTGCCAATTGAACTTTCCTGCCGCAACTGAAAGACCGTCTTTTTGCATGTGCTCTTTGCGATGGTAGATGTGGCCTGTCGTCGAGTTGACGTTGTGTCATTGACAGGGATGGGGTGGGATGGGCTCTCCGCGGCCCCACCCAGGGCATGTGCATCGACGGGTGCCCCTTTCTCACCTCGCCAAGAACAATCCACATTTCCAGGTCTCTTTGCCGAGTGTCTGAAACACAGGCTCAAGCGTGGAGCTGGTCCTGGCCCGTGGCTGTCAAAGCTTGCTTCTCGAGCCGAACTCTCACGGAAGCTGCATGGCCGCGGCCGTCCTGAATTGCCAGGGGTCGCATACCACGCTATCGGGTATCCGCCTGGGAAGGCCCCGCAAAAGCATACCCCCGGGCCCAGTCCATCCCTGAATTGTTTCTTTTCATTTGAGACACCTAGCATTTTTATAAGGTGGCACCACGAGCGCCGAGCAACCGCGTCACTTTGCCCTTCGTCGTTCCCTCCTCAACCCGCCGCCAGCCTGTCCTTGTCGCCCAACTCGATCCCTCCGTCTGTTGGTCCACAAGCTGGAGACGAGCCCACAGCGACCAGTTCCGTTCTCATTGGTTGGCTGCATCGAGCTTCAGGAGCTCCCGACGACGCGCCTCTGACAGAAGCCCAAAAGGGGTGTTTTGGACGAACACGAGCCACCCTGCCCGCGCCTGACATCTGGACAGGCCACCAACAATTCCGCCGACTCTTCTTGCTCGATCCACCTCTTCAGTTAAGCACACTCAGAGCTCCCTGGGCGCTTGCTCCAGACTCGCAATCATGAGCGCGGTTAAGAACCTCCGAGCCATGTTTGAGCAGAAGGGGGAGACCAGTCCCCCAGACAGAGGCAGGTCGCCTGGCATTCCACACGGTAAGGCACTAGCCTTCCCGGTTCGACGTCCTGTGTCGCGGTGCCATGGTGGAGTTTATTCACGCGCCGTGCGCATCGGTTCACTGGTCTGGCTGACAGAAGCTAATACCACCTCGCAGGTCCAGGTACCGACTCCCCAAGGCCGCTCTCCAAGGTCCGAACGAGCTTCACGCGGTCGAGAAGGACGGTAGAATCGGTCTTCAGCGCGAAGGAAGCCAGGACTCCATCTCGGCGTTCCGGAAACAAAGTGGCGATAGCGCCGTCACGACGCCCACAGCCGCAACCGAGAAGTCGAATCCCTTCGACTATGGTACGAAGTCGCCTCTCAAGACGACTCTCCAGACACAACCGATGTTTGGTCTCTCAAGAGCGGATTCGTTCAATAGAGATGGAGCGGCGCCCGCTGCAAACCCCGCGCCCCACGCGCCCCTTCAGCAGTCGCAACCCGCGAAGCTTGAGCCTTCACCAATTATCGAGGCACAAACGAAGAACCAAGAAGCGAACGAAGCTGTTGACAAGGAGGCTACTCCTGAAAGTGGGCCCCTGTCGCAGGACGAAGCACCAAAGACGAACGGGACGGGAAGCGTGAAAGAGCCACACGAGGCAACAGGCAAGGAGACCGGCAAACCTGCCACACACACAAAGACCCCGGCACCAAAGCCCCTTAAATCCCACTCGAGCAAGATATCATCGAAGCCAGAGAAGTCGCCGACGCTTCACAAAACCCCGAAAACCCCCACCACCGCATCAGCCCACCATCCTGTTGCCAAAAAGACGCCCGACAAAAAGCCCCAACCGCACGAGAAGCCTCCACGCCTCGGGCTATCGCTCCGCCAGCCAAGGCTGCAGGCACTCCATTGACGAAGAGACCGCCGCCGCTCCAAGCATCGCCGGCGACGAGCACCGGCTTCGTCAAGCCCAAGCCAAATCCCCAACCCGCCCTGTCAAGCTTCCTCCAGCTTGACCACCCACACCGCCGTCCGCTGGCTCCAAGGTTAATGCCTCTCGCCAGTCTCTATCCCGGGCGAGTGGCGCCACTGGTGATGCCCATGGACGCCCAGCCAGCAGAGCGTCGACTGTGGGAAGCGCCACTCATAAGCCGGCCCCGGCAAAGACCCTCAGGAGGCAGAACTCAACCATCAACCGGCCCCGGCCAAGCCTGGGACCCCCTCCCAAGCAGCCTGCGAAGGACCACCCCCCCACAAAAAAGGAGAAGGAGGTCGACCAGGGGTTCCTTGCGCGCATGATGCGCCCTACCCAGTCGTCCGCCTCCAAGGCGACTGAAAAGGTGCATGCCAGTCCGCCACGTAAGACGGCGGCGGCAGCATCGAAGAAACTTTCAACGGCGAAGCCCGTCAAGAAAATCCTCCCCAAGTCTGCAGTCCATCCTTCATCCACCGCAAAGCCGCACGGTTCAACTGCAAAGCAAGTCGCGGCTGATGCTGAGCATGCTGCTACCGCCGACGAGGCGACGGAGAAAGCCAAGGCTGCCGAGGGTGAAGTTCATCTTCCCTGCCGAAGCCGACCAGAGAAGCTCTGCTCAAGAGGTGGCTTCTGTTGTTGAGCAGAGTGAGACTGTCGAGCAGGTAGTTACTGCCGTCGGGAGGTTGGGAACGAACCTGCAGCCTCTCAGGTTTCCGAAGCGACTGCTGCTGTCGAGGAGCCTGCCAAGGCATGTGAACCTGAGCCTGCCGCCCCCGCTGAGGAGCCCCCTGCCCCTAGTCATGACGACAAGACAGGGGCGCGGCAACAGAACCCAAGAAGATTACCTCTCCTGAGCACTTGCAACACTGAAACGACGGAAACGACAGAAAAGAAGGAGAAAGAAGGCCCGGAGATGACACCTGCTTAAGCGGTTAATATCAACCGAGATTTCTTAAGCCGCCAGTGGCAGGCTACATTTTTAGCAACCGATGTACAGTTTGTAATTCTTCTTCGCTTCGAAAGTAGGGGCCATAGCGTTTTGTTGGGGGATCTACGTGTGTTGATTTGATGATACCTGGTGGGAAAAGGATGGGATTGTACGCCAGGTAGTTTTGTTTTTGTTTGTCACGGAGCATGTAACGTAGACACGTTGTAGGCCACCCGGCGTCTTGCGAGTTAGGGTATGCAATTTGTGATTTCCAGAGAATCCAGGAAGCGTCTGGTCAATATGATGGGTTCTCCAGATGGCGTCTCCGTCACTCCCCACCGCAATGGACAGATGGCAACTGTCCAGCTAGGTCTCAAGTTCATTCGTTCCTTCTTTGAGGCTATCCACCAAATTGGCAAAACCTCGAAAATTCTCGTACAATTGACAGCTCCCTGCCTGCCTGTATCGTACAACTTCCCTCTCTATTCATTTCCTCCCTTCGCCCGCCGCTCCCTTCCTTTAAAAAAGAACAAGAACCAACATATCATCCACTCTATTTTACCCTGCACAATACCAACCCACCAACCTTCCTCTCCAGCGCCTCCCGCACCTCCAGCACACCCCTGTCCGTGCTCAAGAACAGCGTCTCGCCCAGGCTCAACCCCTTGAGCTGCCCCACGGGGAACCCCCTCGCCACCTTGCTCAGTTCCGGCAGCGTCGCCGTCACCAGCCGGCTCGGCTTGCTGACGGGCTGCACGCTGCGGATCACAGGCTCGTTATTCCAGTACTTGAGCCCGAGCCACAGCCGGCGCGTGGCCACGTTCTCGAAGGTGACCGGCTCGGTTTCGGTCGCGAGGAGGGCCTCCGGCGGAGGTGGCCGCGGACCGCCCCGCGTAACCGAAGCCAAAAGGCCGGCCCTGTGCATGGCGAGCGCGAGGCGTAGGTTGTATTTGGTATTGGGGACCGACGTCAGGCCCAGCCGCGCGCGCGCCGCGTTTTGCAGGTGGATGCATGCGTTTGTTACGCCGAGGACGCCATTTTGGATGACTGGTCAGGGTCCTCGGGTGAGGATGGGCTTTGGATTGTGGTGTCGGTGGAGCGGGACGGTGGTAAGTGTCGTCGGAGGCGACGGCCTCGCGAGGAGTGGATGGAGATGTTCCCCTTCGAGGTGATCGTCGAGGGTCGGCGTGGTGAGTTCGCTGCGTGCCGTTAGGCGCCTCGTTTGGTATGATTTTGAGAAGTCGGTGAGCGTCCTCTTACCAAGTATTAAAAGAACGCCTCGAAGTCCGCTGTAGGCTGCGCGCGTCGTCGCCAATATCTCGATATCGGCGTGGTAAATTTCGGGTGGACCACAGATGCTTTGCAGTTCCATCGGCTCTTTCCGTCGCAGGCCGAAATTTTGGCCCAGGCACATGGCAGGGGTTCGTCCAAGTGGGAGGCGGCCCGTGCTCAGGTCTGGATGACCCCGCCAGGACCCGTCTTCCTCTCCGCACCTCGATTGGCCAGCTGCCATCCCACCTCTAAGCGCCCAGCGGATCACTCACGATCACCACTATACCAGGGCGCTCCGCAGCAGCGGCACAATGGCCGGACCAGGGGGCGATCATCAAGTCTTTGCGAGACCTGATTTGACGGCCAGTGTGCCATGGATCGTCCGCGGGGCAAGCCCAAATCCAAGTGATGGCTCCTGCAGCAGGGCCCAGCAGCTCTCTGCCGTCACACATGAAGATGTGCGATCCCGTCAGCGAATTTCAGGCTCGCTCTTTTTTTCTTCCTGTCACTTTCAACCCCTTTTTGCTAGAGACTCTGTCCAGAAGCTGCGAGAAACAAGAATATTGAGTGCTTTTCCCGGAATCCCTTGTTCTGTGCCTTGCTTGCCTTTATCAGAGCCTCCCCTTCTCTCCTACAAGTGTTGCGAGCTCCAGAGCGAGGATGGCTGCCCGGCCGGGAGAGGAGAATGTAGCCACACTGTGAGTCCTGTCTGCACTTCTCAGCTTGAGGACGACAGCAGACTCTGACTCTCCTCAAAGCTATGGCGACATTCACTATTTCTACGGGCCCCCCACGGACAATCCGCCTCATCACCGGTTTGACAAGGGCTCCTACGTCTACCTGTTTGAGGACCCGAATCAAGGCCGCGCCCGCCTTGAGATTGCGAACCACCCCGGAACGGATGACCAGGATGCATTCGACGGTTGTAAGCAGCGACCTGATTCTGATTGAAGCGGGAAGAGGATCCATGCTGATGACGACTTTGACCTTCCTAGACCTCGACAAGATCCACCTTCGATACTCGTACAAGCAAACATGCGTCGTGACGCTCACTGTCGGCGAGGTTGAGGGCACTGATGAGTGGCATCTGCCGACCTACGACCCCCACAACCAGAAAAAAATACCACTACAAGCTCCACTCCCTCGATATCTACTTCTGGACTCACCAGGACGCACTACAGTTCGTTAATGGCATCCGGCGTGTGCTTCCGCCGGAGCAGTGCGAGGTCCTGGACGAGCCGGGTCCGCCGCCTCGCCACTCAACCGAGATGAGCCCCGTGGTGCAACAGCTGGAGAGGGCTGCCATCTCCGACGCCAATTCTGTCCAGGCGACGCCGGCAGGTGTGGAGGCTGGAGGACCAACTTTCCCCAGCTCTCCGGCCTCCGCCGTTGCCGCTCCCGGGGACCCGGCATCGCCTGCGCCGCCGCAGCAGTTCGCCCCGATCGCATACAACCCCGCTGCGCCCGCTGCGCCAGAGCAGGTCCGGCATCGTGAGAAGACGCCGCCCCTGATGATGGCGTGCCAAATCCTCTACACCAAACCCTTGCGCACGATGCGACGACGCCATTCTCGCCTGGCCTCGTACCAAGCGGACTTGGTCCTCTCAGCCCCGGCATCCCGCCGCCGAATATTCAGCACCCGCCCGGGGCGCCGACCTTCCCGGGACCGCCCCAGCACAGTGTTACCTCGCCCGGCTTTGCGCCCCAGGGCTTCGGTTCCTTGGGAGGGCAGGCGGCTCCCGTATCTCAGCCGCCGCCGCCGCATCCAGGCCTCATGCGTGCCTCGACGATGCCAGTTCATGGCGTCGCGAGTCCGCTGGCAAGCCCGGGCTTGGCCAGTCCATACAGCATTGGAACATTCCCAGGTCACACACAGTACACACCCGCAGTTGCGAACACGCCGACGCCCCCGGCTGCCGGTGTGGGCGTGCCTCCTCCGGGACAGCCACAAAATGAGTATGCGATTCATCAACGATATTACATTCCTAAGGAGCAGTACAAGCCAAAGCAGGAGGTTAGGGGAAGACTTGAACAAGGGGCGGGGAAGCTAGAGAAGGTGTCACGGGGCTGTTGAAAAGAGTTGAGAAGAGGTTTGGGTAGACGCGGTTTTCTTGGTTAGATTTTGATATCTTGGAGTAGAGTTCGCATTAAGATGGGAAGTATGCTGAAACGTTTTCAAAGCTCCAAAAGACCATTCATATTTCTTGGTGCCATTGTTGATGTTCGGCGACAAAATAGCACTGTCAAAGGGAGCGGATGGGAAGTCAAATGAGGGTTAGGGTTATCACTGGATTTGTCACCTCAGTCGAGCTTTTCACTGCTTGCAACCTTCACTGAAACATTCTTTCAACAACCAACCCGCGTCTTAGCAACTCACCAGCACCCTGCGGAAACACCCCAAATTCGTCATATTTATTCTCACCATTCCAGCCAGGCTCATTTCCAGCAGAACAGAACCCTATTATGCTTCTCCGCGCCGCCTCCCACAAGACCGGGACCCAGACATCTTCCTCTCCATGACCTCGCACACTCATGCCACCGCAACGGCCCCCGAGGCTCATCACGAAGCAATGAATGACACTACTCACTATCAAAAACGACACTCTGGATGACATTTGGGACACCGACGCCCCCTCCGACCACCACAACCCCTACCATCATCACACCCAACAGCAGCGCCAACCCCTCCAGGAAGTAAGCGACATCCCCCGCCTGCACCAGTCCCATTCAACGGCCGGTTACCGCGACGGTATCGCCATCGCCAAGGCGCGCACCGCCCAGCAGGGGTTCGACGAGGGCTACGGCCTGGGCGCGACCATCGGCGCGCGCGCGGGCCAGCTGCTGGGCGTGCTGGAGGGCCTGGCGGCCGCCGTGGGCCTGCACGCGCTTTCGCTGTCGGCGCATTGCGGCCCCTCGCTGCCTCACGACCGGGCGCTGCTGGAGACGGAGGCGAGGAGGATCGAGGCGCTGCTAGAGGAGGCGAGGAGGGAGCTGAGTGTGAAGGGGGTCTTTGCGGGAGAGTACTGGGCTGCGGACGGGAATTGGAGGTATCAGGTTGGGGGTCCTGATGGGGAGGACGCGATGGTGGTGTTTGCGGACGTGGCGGAGGCCCATCCGCTGTTGAGGAAGTGGGGTGGCATTGTGAGGGCGGAGGCGGCCAGGTATGGGGTGGATTGGGAGATTTTGAAGGATGACGGCGGGGATGTTGGGAGGAGACAGGGAGAGGAGGAGGAGGAAGGGGAGAGGGAGAGGGAGGCGGAGGCGAGGATGAGGAGGGAGAGAACGGCGCAGCCGGCGGGAGGGTGAGGGAGGCGCTCGCTTGGTAAGCGGTGCGAAGGTGTGGTTAGGATGGTGAAGTTCCGGTCGCCGGTCGCCACTGGAGGGAACCACCTGTTGGGATGGCGTCGAGGCTATCTCAGGGCAAGGGAACTGGGGTCTGGACACAGCTAAGTGTTCATTGCATTTACATGGAGTTTGTGTGGGGAAAATATCCGTCAGACAGGTCTGATAGCAACCTAGAAAATAGACCACACGGTCGTCACATACAGGTCGAGCGGGCTTGCACGGCTTCCCGGAACACCTGCGTCGTCGGTAAGAGAGTCAAAAAGGTTCGTTCAGGAGCGTCATGGCTTCAGCACCAAGCCATTAAAAGGCAGGAAGCGGCTCGCATTACCACATGAATTAAACCTTCACATCTTCCCTCTCCCTCTCACCCAACCCCTCTTCCCCCCCGCCTCGCGCTCACCACATCCCTCAACTCGGTCCTCGGCCACACATACGGCCTGACCTTCTCCCTCGCCCGCGTCCTCTGCTCAAAAGCATACGCCATCCCAATCAACGCCTCCTCGCTCCACTTCGCTCCCAAAAAGCTGATCCCAAACGGCACCCCCGGCGCAATTTCAACCATATGCCCCAACCCATCGTCCCTCACCACGGGCGTCCCTTAGGCCAACTCCCCATCGGCACCGTCACCACGGAGCTCCCAGCACAGCCGGCAGCGTCGACGCCCACTCCGTCGGCACGACCAGCGCGTCGAGGCTGTGGTTAGCCAGCGCCCCCGTCAGCCCCAGCGGCCCCGCGAGGTGGAGCGCGGCGGTGTAGTTGGCCCAGAAGCAGGGCGCCTTGGCGTTCGGGTCTGCGCCAAGTCCGTCCGGGTCAAGCGCCAGCGCCTCGTCCCAGATGGCGGTGTCGCGCTGTGGGTATGCCTCGAGCGCGCCGTGTGCGCGGGTCCACTCGCGGAGGTCGGAGAGCGTGGCGAGGCGGTGCGGGTTGTGGGACAGCAGGGAGAGGTAGCGCGGGAGCGAGGAGACGAAGTCCGCTTGGAGGACGGTCAATTCGTATTTGCTTTCTTCGAGCGCGGCGTAGCCGGGGAGGGGGACGGGTCGATTATGGTTGCGTTGGCGGCGCGGAGGATGGAGAGGGCCGTGTTGAAGGCCGAGAGAAGGGCTTTGTTAAAGTGAGGGGAGGAGGAGTCGATGAGGTCGCGGGGAACGCCGATGCGTTTGCCGAGAGGGCGTTGAGGTCGCAGGCGGCCACGTAGTCTGGGATGGTATCGAAGGGGATGGCGGAGGTGTAGTTGTCTTTGGGGTCGGGGCCGGCGATGGCGGAGAGGACATAGGCTGCGTCTTTGACGCTGCGAGCCATGGAGCCGACTGTATCTTGGTGCTCTGATATAGGGACGACCAGGTACCGGGAGGTAAGGCCAACGGTAGGTTTGATCCCCACGACATTGTTGCAGTTCGCAGGGGCGATGATGGACCCGTCTGTTTCCGTGCCGAGGGCGGCAGCAGCAAGCCCCAGCGAGCTGACCACGGCGCTGCCTGACGACGACCCGGAGGGGTCCTGGCCTGGGTAGTACGCGCCTTCGGTCTGGCCTGCGATCGAGGACCAGCCGTTGCTCGACTTGACACTGCGGAAGTTGGCCCACTGGGACATATTCGTCTTGCCGAGAATAATGGCTCCAGCCTTCCTGAGCTTTGCTGCGACCGTACTGTCTTCGGGCACTCGTGCTCCTAGCAACGCGTATGACCCGGCTGTGTTCTCCATGTTGTCGGCCGTGGCGATGTTGTCCTTGATGAGAATCGGGATGCCGTGGAGGGGCCCACGTTTCTCTCCTGCCGCGCGGGCAGCGTCCAGCTTTGCTGCTATGGAGAGTGCGTCCGGGTTGATCTGGGTGACCATGCGGAGGGTGGGGTTGACTTCGTTGATGCGAGCGATGTAGGCATTAACCAGGTCCACGCTCGTGAACCGTCCCGCTTCGAGGCCTGACACAAGATCTTCCAGCCCGGCGTCCATAAGCGGCGGGAACGAGTCGCTGCCGGTCGTCCAAGGAACAGCGTGCTTGAGGAAAGACAGGGCCGTAGCTACAAGAGCTACTGCTTTGCGCTTCAGTTCCAACATCATGGTGGTATTCGAGGAACGCACCGAGTTTGAAGCAAACGCGAAGACGCTCAAGATGAGAGGGAGGACGGCAACGCCCAGAAAAAGTACCTTTTGACGGGAACGCCGAGGCATTCCCAACCCTATCGCACCAAGGGGTGCAGGAGCGGGAGCCGATTTACCCATCTTCGTTGACCCGGAGCAGAAGGAGCTGTAGCAGCAGTCCGGGACGCCGGCGGCCCTTGATAATACTTCGTAACCCCTAGACCCCTACTGCCAGTGACAGTCAGCGATCCGCGAGCTTGGGATTCTGCCACTCAAGATATGGGCGCCTGAATTGCTGAGACGGTGAGTCGAGAAATGAAACAAGACTCGTCTCTCGCAATGTTGACTATGGCATGCGCGGGGCTTGAAATGCCGAGAATGCCTCTGTCGACCGCCCTTGGCCCTTCTTCACGTTACAACCCTAACCCTTCTTCATCAGCCACCAATCCTCTTTGGGATCACCGGTAGCTTGGTGGCTTGAGTAGTTGAGAGAAGCGTGAAGTTAGCGTCTGTCCTCGATGGTGAGAGACCTGGCTGAGTTGTCTGGGCAACAGTACATACCTTTGACTTCCCTGGATTTGCCATCACGCTACTTGCGGAAGGCTTCCTTGGGAGGGAGCAAATTCAATGGGAGACAAAGACAATGTCGGCTGTTTAAAGTAGGGCTCGATTATCTCAGGGGAGGGGGCGTTGGTCTTCAAGGATGCTGTCTTCACAATTGTATTGTCTTGGGGTCTCAAGGTTTGCGTTCCACTATTAGCTCCCGGTTCTGTATGATGACACCACGGTTCTTCGTCTGCTCAGTCGCGCGATGCAGCAAGCCTGTAACGGCTGTCCCCTTTATTCCGCCATTGCAAACAAGGAGCCGTAAGTGACAACCCACACGGTAACCTCTCAGACAGCTGCGGCGAGGGGCACTCACTAACTGCAGCTGAAATCCCACAGGAATTGGACGACGCAACATGGCGGTCGCGGGTCGATGACGAGGTTAACGGGCTCCGCTCCCGGATCGACGACGATGCAATTTGTAGGGACGCATCCAAGCTCAACGGAAGCCGGGAATGCAGTGTCGAGCACGGCAGCCTCATGGGAGCTGCCAATTACCACGACAGCCTAAGTCGTGGCTTGCCCGGGTGCCGCGTGTCATAAGCTTTCTTGCTTGCCCAGAGTCCCTGGGCGAGTACCTGGTGGCGAGCGAATATGAGACCCTGAAATTCCTCGAGGCGACGGCTGTCCCGGCGCCGCGGGCATTCGGGTACGGCATCACTGGCGACGGGACAGACCACGGAGTTGACATGACTATTCTTCTCATCGAAGAGCTCCCCGAGAAGCCGCGGCTGGGAGGCGGGACACCGGCTGATGAGACCACCAAGGACGAGAAGGTAACAGTTTTTAGCGGCCTGGCAGACATCATAGCCGAGTCCGCCAGGCATCCGTTTCCCAAGGCTGGATCGCTCTGCCCGGAGTCCTCCGGGACTGAAGTAGGCCCCCGTCGTAAGAGATCGGTTTGTGGTCCTTGACGTGGACGGCCCGTTCGAGAGCGCGCTCAACTACTGTACGGCGTGGCTCGAGCAATACATGGCGCTGAGCGCCGACTGGCAACTGTATCCGGGGTATCCCGTGAAGGCGTGCCTGGTGTACCGCTTCCTCAAGGAGAATGGGGCGCAGCTGGTTCGGACGGAGAAAGACGCCGAAGGGGCTTCTTCCTGAAGCACGCCGAGGACCACGGCGACCATCTGCTGGTGAATGACGACTTCAACATCACGGGCATCATCAACCGGCAGATGGCACGCGTGATGCCTCAGTACGATGCCTTCGGCCTCTCGCTGGCCACCGTCGATATGAGAGCACTCTGCAGCGGCCAACTGTCGCTCAGCGTGGATGATGCGATGCTGGCGGATACTCTGCGCGACAAGGGCCACGCAGAGCTGGAGCGCTGGATGGAGGGTGGGAACAAGAAGGCGCGGAGGTCCTTTTGCAGGCTAGCGCTGGAGCCCACGTGGTCAGATGCCTTGCCGCTGGCGCAGGCGATACTAAAGGCGTTTGGGGAGCAGCTGGACTGAGACGAGTGGAAGGAGGCAGCATTGAGAGAGTACTCGAAGATCGACAGGCATCTGCGCGCCCTGCTCAGGGCCTGCCTCCCAGACGGCCCCAGTAGCCGCAGCGGTGCAAGCAGCTGCGTCCGGGCGCGCAAGACAATACCCGAAATGAGATGAGCGCGTGTGCATTGGAGGGTTGATAATGTCTCAAACCAGACGAATGGATGAGGGAGGTTGAAGTTCACTGACTGCCTGGTGGGCCGCTGTGGCTGCAGTGTCAGCGAAGCTGTTCATACAGTGCACCCCCAATGAGTACCACGCAAACTGTCTGCCGGCTGGGTGCGCGCTGGCATCAAGGAACGAGGGAACAAAACTGAAAGTCGGAATCCACACCCAGCTGGAATTCGTTGAATTTGCGGATTTTGGGGAATTTGTCTAATTTGTCTGGAACCGAAGCAAAGACTTGGAAGGTATCCTATATTCACATGATATTGCACTTGATTGGGAGCCCACAGGGGCCCTCCTTGGCCCCTTTTGTTTCCTTCAAGTTGGCTGTCTCTGTGCTCTGAGTCTGCTTCTCGGGCTCCTTGGTTTGCACCGTCGCCGCCTTCACCTCCTCCGCTGCGCCATCCAAGGCATCCACCCTCCCTCGAGTCCCTTCCGACCCTTTTTAGCGTCGCCGCCGGTATCATCGTCGCTCCGGCCAAGTGTTCACGCACCGACGTACTTGGCGACCGTCTGGTAGAACACCTCGCCCTGGATTGTCGCCAGCTCCAGCTCCTTCACGCTCGGCTGCCGGCTGCCGTCGCCGGCCGCGAACGTGCCCGCGCCCCACGCGCTGCCGCCGCGCGCCTCGCTCAAATCCGTCAGCGTCCCAAACGCCTTGGCGTAACCGAGAGGCACGTAGATGATGCCGTGGTGTGCGAGCGTGCTCATGCAGGCCATCACCGTCGACTCCTGACCGCCGCCTTGGCTGGCAGTTGAGACGAAAACGCCCGCAAACTTGCCGTAGAAGCCGCCCGACGCCCACTGCTTGCCCGTCTTGTCCCAGAAGGCCTTCCACTGCGCGGGGAAGTTGCCGTACCGCGTCGGCACGCCCAGAAGGAAGGCGTCGTACTGCTCGAGCACGCTCGGGTCGTTAAGGATGGGCACGTCTGTCGGCTTGGCGGGAGCATGCATCTTGTCCAGCACCTCCTGTGGGAGCGTCTCGGGAACTCTGCATCACGGTTCAGTCAGGGGGCTCCATGTCTAATGTCGGGCACACTGTGCGACCACACATACTGGTAAAGATCGACGGTGCCACCGGCCTTCTCGATACCCTTCTTCTCGGCCTCGGCGAGCTGCCGGATGTGGCCGTACATCGAGTACTGTCGGACTCAGTCAGCCAATGTTCAGAAGAGCAGCCAGTCCACAACCTGGCCACCGTCTCCTATCGTCGAAAGTGCGACAATGGAGTGGTGGCCGGCTAGAGGTCAGACTTACATAGACAATGGCAATCTTGGGAGCCATGTTGTTCGACTGGTGCGATAGAACTGCGAGCTGCGTTTTGGGGAGGTGGGTTGGTTGAGATGAGCGAACGTCAAGGTGATGGCCTCAACTCGTAGGAAACCCCCTCAGCTTTATATACGGGCGGGGATGTTGAGACATCCTGGCCGACGCAACCAACCGAGCAGATCCCACAGCAGCAGGTCTCAGATGCGCCAGCCTGCATTCGTCATGATGGATAATCCGTGTCAAATCATGCGCGGCTGCAGACTCGGAGGCAAGGAGGGGCAAGACCGTATCAAGGTGTTCCTTGACGACCGATTCCTGGTTCTGGCGCACGCCAATTGGCCCCAACACCATCCCACCACCCTTGGACACCTGTTCGGATCGTTCCGATCTCCTGGAGGAAGCCTCCCTGAGGTCAATCACGTAACCCCTCCCACTTTGCCCACACTACCACCGGGCCCAGTTTATATAAGGTAATTGCTGAGTAAGGGCT
>JARNGD010000221.1:0-30377 GCA_031001845.1 Achaetomiella virescens
CCATCTGGCAGCTTCCACTTCGCTGATTAAAATCCCAAGCCCCGAGAGAGAAAGGGCAAAAAAGCGACCCCACCATTCCCGCCAACATCGAAGCCTCAGACAGCTCAGCTACCAGCACTTGCTACAGAGACCCCGCCGCCGGTTTTTTTGGTCAACGGGTTCTGCTAATTGGAGCATCGCAATCCCGACTTTCACAGTTCCGCGATCAAACCCATCACTCGTCGACTCCCGAATCAGGCCCAGTCCGTTACCACGTTCCTCGCCCCGGTTTCAGGATCGACACAACCCGGCATGGCTACGACTGCCCCGGCCACACCAGCAGCAGGCGGAGCACCAGACGCCCCATCCGCGCCCCGCGGCGATGGCCACAGAGGCAGAGGCAGAGGACGCGGGGGACGGGGACGGGGCCGAGGAGATGGCTTCCGCGGCGGCCGGGGGAGGGGCAGAGGAGGGGCAGGGGCAGCGGCACATCATGCAGCACATCCGCCAGCAGACCCCACGGCCGACGAGGCCAAGCCACAGGACGCGAAGCTGAACTTCAAGGTCGAACGACATCCAGGACGAGAACGCCGATGGCGACGTCGAAGTCTGCTTCATCTGCGCCAACCCCATCAGCACCACACGGTCGCTCCATGCAACCACATTACCTGTCACATCTGCGCCCTGCGCCTGAGAGCGCTGTACAAGAACAAGGACTGTCCCCATTGCCGGGTGGGTAACCTAGGCTCTAGTTGGCAGGAGCAACGCGGCTGACCATCCAGACATCTGCCCCGTTCGTCATCTTTACCGACGACGGCGCGAAGCGCTTCGAGGACTACACCGACGCCGACATCACCAGCACTGACGAGAATATCGGCATCAAATACGCCGGCGAGGACATTGTGGGCGACACCGTGCTACTGCTGCGCTACAACTGCCCGGACGCGACCTGCGACTTCGCCGGCCTCGGCTGGCCCGACCTGCACCGCCACGTCCACTCAGTCCACCACAAGAAGATGTGCGACCTGTGCACCCGCCACAAGAAAGTCTTTACGCACGAGCACGACATGTTCAGCGGCAAGGAGCTGACCGAGCACATGCGCCATGGTGACGACAAGCCGGCGCTGTCGACCAGACGGGCTTCCGCGGGCATCCGCTGTGCGAGTTTTGTGGTGCGCGGTTTTACGACAGCGACAAGTTGTACGAGCACTGCCGGAACAAGCACGAGCGGTGCTTCATCTGTGACAGGCGGGACTCGCGCCAGCCGCATTACTATCTGGATTATGACGCCCTTGAGCAGCACTTCAAGAAGGACCACTTCCTCTGCCCGGACCGCGAGTGCCTCGAGAAGAAGTTTGTTGTGTTCGAGTCGGAGATGGACCTCAAGGCGCACCAGTTGAGTGAGCATGGGGGCTCGCTAGCAAAGGGGAGGGATGCGCGCACGGTCAACCTGTCCAACTTTGACCTGCGGCAGAGGTATGAGGAAGAGAGGCGAGGCCCCGGCGGGAGGGAACAGCGGCGACGAGGTCCCGATCCCAATGCGGAGCCACTGCCCGTCAGCTCGGCACAGCCACTTCGACGAGACGAGCTCGCCTTCCAGCGACAGATGGCTCTCCAAACAGGCGCAAGCCAACCATCCGGCCCGTCGCGGCCCGCCTCCAGCACCCCGGCTGCGCGGGCGCAACCGCGGGCGCCGCCAAACCGCCCCATCATTGATGCCATGGATTCCCTCGCCATCACCGACCTCTCCTCGCTCACCCCAGAACAAACGCGCCAGCCTGACCCGCCACGGTGCCGTCATCGAACGCGCGTCCAACCTCCTCGGCAACGACGCCTCCAAGATGACCACCTTCCGCGCGCACATCTCAACCTACAACAAGGGCTCCATGACACCCCAACAACTCATCGACGCCTTCTTCGCCCTCTTCTCCGAGACCTCGTCCAACGCGCTCGGCACTCTCGTCCGCGAGGTCGCCGACCTCTTCGACGACAAGTCCAAAGGCGAAGCCCTCCGCAAGGCCTGGCAGAACTGGCGCGCCATCAACGAGGACTACCCCTCGCTGCCTGGGCTGGGCGGGATGCGGGGCGCAACGACGGCGACGACCGGGTGGGCGGCTGCTGCGGGCGCGAACAGCGGCGGGAACAATTTCCCTGCGCTGGGGAGTGGGAACGCCGCTGCCGCGCAGCAAGCGCGCAATGCCAACAGAGTATTGAGGCTAAAGAACAGCACCCGCCGCACTAGTGTCGGCGGGCAGTCTGTGATGTCACTCGCCTCGGTCACGTCTTCTTCCTCCCCTTCCTACGCCAACCCCAACACAACAACACCATCTGCCTCCGCGGGCCCCTCCCGCCCGGTCGCGCCAGCTTCAGCCTTCCCTGCCTTGCCCAACACCACCAACACACCCGCCTCCCGTGTGCAACAACAACCAAGCTGGATCGGCTCCGCCGCCTCCAAAACCGGCAGTGGCGGCGGTGCGGGCACAGGGGCCCCCGGAGCAAGGAAAACCCCCACCACCTCTTCCGAGGACGCGTTCCCCGCCCTGCCTGCGGCGCCCAAGCCGCAGACTACTATATTTGGGTATGGAAAGGGGGCCGTGAGGCGCGACTTTGGGATGGGGCCGAGGGACACGGGGTTCAGCTGGGGTGCTTCTCCTGGTGGTGCCAGCGGGAGCGGGAGTGGCGCCGGTGGAGATGGCGGGGACGGAGGAGACGGGGGCCAGCAGGGAAAGAAGAAGAAGAAGCAGGTTTTGGCGCATTGGGGTTAGTTGATTAAACCAAGCCACAACCTGAAGCAAAAAAGTGGGGTGAAGCTGTGTGTGGTGGGGAGGAGAGCCAGAGGTGTGTATATACTTGGCAGGCATTTGAAAGTTTTACGTGCTTGGGCAAGCTAGGTCGTTATGAGATGGGTACTGTGACCGGAATGCATGCAGCTAGCTAAGGTGTGTCTATGCTATCATGAGGATTCTGAAATCACACCAAAGTGCTGTCGTGTGCCTAAGGGCTGTCTCTGTGACATGCGAACTTCAGCAGATTGGAGACTCGGTTGTTCACTGCCTTTTCCCTCGAAAGTCAAACTTGTGGATATGGTGGGGTAAGGTCAGGCAAGGTCAACAACGGAGGAGCAATTATATCCTTCCTGGGTCTGGCGAGAACTCAGAACGACCCCGGGGTAACTAGGAGAGTCAGCTCGCTTCTCAGACTTTGCAGAATCTAGACTCACTACCACCAAAGGAGACACCATTCGGAAGCAAGGCAGCAGGTAGAAAGACAAGAGCAATTGACTGACGACAAGTTAGGGTCACGTATTATTTGCCAACCAAAGCTCACAAGACCCGGGTTCGAGAGACAAGCCACAGAAATTGGCTATCAGACAACAAGCGGGAAGACTAGCACAGAGCCCTGGACTGTGGTTGCCTCACCAATCGGGCATACGACGCCTAGGAATGGAAGGAGGGTGCAAAAACAAAAAAAAAAAAAAACAAACAGCAGACACAACAGAGTAATAGCTAAGAAACCCCCATCCTATATTGAGGCCCCGCCGTTACCGCAACAGCAGCGCGCTCAATGTGACATGCTTGATCAACCACCCATTCTTTCTCTTCACGTCCCCCGGCTCCAGTAGACGCGCCCGCCTCCTCCCCTTCCTTTTCCTCTTTGCTTTCTCTTCCACTTCCCCTCCTCTATTGCCGCTTCAGCCCCACCATCATCCGCGTCTCCCTCCGCTACCGGCAGTTCCCGCTCTTAATCCACCACCTTCCCCCCTTCCCCTATCCATCCCTTATCCCTCTCCCTTCCACACCACCATCAGCAACCCCATCCCCATCCTTCTCCGCTGGTAATTCCACCCCCTCATCCCCTCCCTCCCACCAAGCCCGCCTCCACCCGTCCACCGACGCGTTGGCCTCCTACATCCCCGTCTCGGGCGGCGGCATCGGCCGATAATATTCCCTGAACCGGTCCGTCGTGTCCCACTGCAGGTCATATACCACATTCCAGCAGACGATCAGCAGGTTGGGGAACCGGCGCGCCCAGAAGGTGAGATAGCCCTCGGGCAGGGGCCCGACGCTCTTCTTCAGTGACTCCGGCATGTCCTCGTAGTGGTACTTTTTATTTCTGAGCGCCCGCAGCAGATCGAGCAGGCGGCTGCCTGTGTACTTGCGCTGCTTGCCGAGGGAATCGACAAATTCCCGGGGGAGCAGCTTGAGGAAGTCGCCGCGGCAGACCTCCTCGGCAAAGTTCTCGAGGTATGCCAGTTCTTTGGAAGGGGGATCGCGGGGTTCCTTCTCAAAGTGGTCTGACACGTCGCAAAGGAAGTTAAGGCGGGTTTTGTAGGACCAGAAAAAGGGGTGCGCCATGACCTCGGTCGCCGACGGCCGCATCTTGGGGTTGGCGCTGAGCATGCTCGAGATGAGGTCGCGCGCCTCGTACGCAAAGTCGCCCAGCACGTCGAGTTGCTGCAAGTTGTAATTGCCCTTGCGGATGTTGACCTCGCGCATGAAGCGGTCGCCGCAGTCGAACGGGTGGTTTCCGCGCGTGAGCACGTAGAAGAAGACAAGCCCCAGCGAGAAGATGTCGATGGCACGCGTTACGCGCCGACCGTGCGGGCCCTGGCCCTCGATAAGGGCGCCCGAGCCAGAGGCCGAGTGCATGCTCGAACCCGGGTCGACCGTCAAGCCGGGATTGGGGGCGTCATCGTCAATCAACAGCTCCGGCGCGCCAACCGGTAGTTCCCGCAGCGTGGGCCGTTGTTGCGCCGAACGAGGACTGCCCGCCCTCGAGCTTCTTGCACAGGCCAAAGTCGGAGACTAGGATGCGCGGTCGGCCGTTCTTCCCCATATTAACGAGAATGTTCTGCGGCTTGAGGTCGCGGTGGACGATGCGCAGGCTGTGCAGGTGGCTGAGTCCGTTCGCAATCTGATACAGAACGCCGGGCATGTCGCGCTCGCCGGCCTGCGCAAGCTCGCGGAAGCAGTGCGGCTTCTGGACAATGTCTGCGAGGGAGGCTTGGCAGAGCTCCAATGCGATGTAGAGGAACGAATTCCGCTCCTGCTGCGCATAATAGCGGATCACTGTTCTGTTAGCACAAAGCGCGCATGTCAAAAATCGACGCAAGCTTACCATTCGGATGATCGTCGCTCTCCCTCAATAACTTTGTCTCCTGCTTTGCGATTTCGTTGAACTGCACCAGCATACGCTTGACAGCGACGTCACGGCCGTCCCACTTGCCTGCGTACACGACTGTGCCGTTGCTGCCTGTACCCAGCTGCTCATTCTCGTTGACCTCGAGACTGCCCATCTTGAGAATGGAGCCCGAGACCTCGTCCGTATCTCCTGGCACCGTGAGAATATCAGGCTCGAGCTTTGGCTCAGGCGGGAGGGTCTTGGCCTTGTTAACTGCCTCCTCGACGGATTCATGCGCCGGGTCATCATCTCGCGACAGGGATGCCTCTCGCTTATCCTTGTTTCCCTTCCGGTGCTTAATGCCTCCGCGACGACCTCTCGGTCTATGTCCCTTCTTCTTTTTGGCCGTCTCGCCGCCGGCGGCGTTCTCGGCTGTTTCGGCAGGCGACTGTTCGACAGGCCCTGTGAATGTCACGGAACGGAAGTGCTCCTCGGGTGGCGGCGACGTAGCCGTGCTCGGTTCCGCCGAAGCGTCGGCGGGAGTCTCCTCAACAGGTGCTGTCTCGGTCGGTGTGACACTGGGCGTTGCAACTGCCAACTTCGGCTCCTCCGGCTCCTCAACTGCGCCAGAGATTTCTTCCCCGGGAGCTGGCTGTGCGTTGGGCGTGCTCGCCTTGATCAGCGATGGAGTTTTGTTGCCAGCAAATTTCCGACTGTAGCTCGCAAACGTGTCTTTGGAGAGGAACCACGCCGTGATAAGGAAGAGAACGATGGCAGCAGGGTTGCTGACGAGATCGAAAACCTTCAGCACGGCGAGTTCAGGCAGCCTCTTTGCCGTCTCAAGTATGCTACTCGGTTTCGGCGTGGGCGGAGGGAATGAGCTGGGCCGGCTGCCGTCGAGGAGGCCCGCATTCTCATTACGAGGCGCGTCCAACAACTTAGGAAACGAATGTCTTCTATCGGGCGTCCCGAGGCCGTCCGGCAGATGGTGTGTCCCGACCAGCACACTGGACTTCTGGTCTTCGTTGAGGAGCTCCCAGCTCTCTTTGATCTTCCACCATTCCACGCGGTGGATGCGGGCGACTGGTGCGTGCAGAATCAGGGGGTACCGGCTTCCCGAGAGAGCATACCAGCTCCCTTCCTCGGTCTGGTTGATGAAGACCTTCTCGCTCCGGAGCCGGAAGCTGTCCTCGTCACTTGCGGGGAGAGGGGGCTGGGGAAGCACAATAAGCTCCGGATCCGCGCCCGGAGCCGGGGCCCAGCGATGGAGGACATCGAACACTCGAGCGACAGGGGACGACAGCGTCTTGGTGAAAACGGGGCGCTCTTCGCTAAAACGGCCCCACTCAAAACCGTACACCTTGCCGTCATGCTGGCCTGTGATGTAGCGACTGTCCTTTGTGATGAGGTTTTGTTGCACGAGGTCGTTGTCCAGGTTGTTGGGACCCCATTCCGAGTATTTGAGCGATGCAATCGGGCTCCCGTCGGACCGGTGGATGCTGACGGTGTACTCGGTGCGGCCGAGGGTGATTGTGCGATCATCGTTGCACTCCTCCTCGCCGTCGGCCAGCGCGTTCGGCTTGAAGCAGCTTTCAGAGTCGACCTTGTTCACGTAGCTACCGGTCGAGCCAAACTGCTTGATTATCATGCCGGTGGCAGCATTGAGAGTGACCATGGTGGTCTTCTTGTCCCCCGTGTAGAGGACGCCGTTAGCCTTGTCGTTGAAGGGGGCCAGCTCCTCCACCACCTTCTTCATGGTCCAGGCCATCTTGACCAGGCCGGCTCCGTTCTCGCCGGGCCTCCACAGATACAGTTCTCCGTCCCGAGTGGGCTCCACGACCCAGATGTAGTGGTCGATGGGGTCGTAGTCGTCGTCGAGCACCGAGCGGTTCGTTCGGAAGTGTCTGGTCTCGACCAACGGGTGGTCGGCCTTGAAGTGCCAGCGCTCCTGCCCGGTCTTCCGGTCGCTGGCGTAGAGGTCTCCATCGACGGTCGCCAGAAGCACAAAGTCTTCCACTTCCCAATCCTCCAGGCTCCGCGCAAAATGCTGCGAGAGTCCGGCCCCGGGGTCGGGGCCTCGGTGATCTGATGGAGGCGGGGCTCGAACGGACAAGTCCGGAGCCAAAGCGTGGGCGCGCACATCGTCAGGAATAAAAATGTTGTGGTTGTCATGGTTGACGGAACGAGCAAAGTTCCGCCGGCGTGTCTCTTCGTCCCCGTCTTCTCGAGTGACGGTCGTCTTGCGGCGTTCGTGGATGCGGGGAGTGTCGACCGTCCGCTGACCCGTCACGGTGGTCGCGGCGAGGTTAGCGGCGACATGCTGGTCGTCTTCCGGCGGCGATCTCAGGTGGCGAGCGTTGACGGCGTCGCGGTGCTGCTGCTGAGCATCGGCGAGGGGGAGCCACGGGAGAAGGAACAAGGCCAACGCCAGTATGACCTTGCGCTGGGGAGCGACATGGCCAGGAGGCCGTCGCAACATCTTGGGGACAACAATGCGGGAGGTCTGGGGTAGCTGAGTCAGGAAGCTACATCAAAGGCAGGGTTGCCGACGCCGGAGCGGCATGGACGGGAGCGGGCTGCTGCAAACGAGCGACAGGCAAGGACCCTTTCAGCAGAGGGAATGTCAATTTTTTTGTTTTCTTCGGGGTTCGAAAGCACTAATGCATTTGAAAATGTTGTCTGCTGGCGGATGGCGCGAGAGGCGCGCTGTGATGTAGGACGCGGTGGTGTTGGCGGTGGTGGTTGGAGGCGAAAGTAGGAAAAGGCCATGTGGTGTGAAGCAGAGCGGGTTGCACGAAGATAAGAATGGAAGCTATTGGATGACTGTCGCTCACGGCAGGTGGTTGGCACTTCCCTGCCAAGCAGCCAAGGTGGCCGCTGTCTGACCTGGTGTCCTTAGGGCACGGGAAGAAGTGGGGTCGGGCTGCAAGCGAGCGCATCCCAGACCCTTCCCCAGGATGGCCGGTTATCGAGTGACACAGCGGAGTGCAAATGGTCTCAAAAGCTTTGACGGAACGGGGGACCGAACCCACTTCATTTTAGACTCTTCGGGGCCGTATTTATCAGTTTTCACGGTCAGAAGCGTGAAATCAAAATTTGCGGAGTTTTTGTCGAACAGAATTGCCATAAGCCTTCCAGCTTCCAGGTACAGTTCCATCATCTTCCCGGCTAGGTCTGCATTTTTGTGCCTGAGAGGCAGCTGCTGATTGGACCGCATCAGCCGCGACCTGACACAGCCGTTGCAGCTCAAATTCATGGTATTTGCAACCATGCAGCTGCAAAAAAGCCGTCCAGCGACACAAATCGAAAATGGAACACGGCAGGATCAACACATCCGTATGAGGTACCTGCAGGCATAATCCGGCATGTTCGCACTGTTAAAGTAGGCAAGACCTTGTGCGAGTGGTCCAGCGCTCACGTCGACTTGGCACTGTGGAGAGTACAAACGCTGGCCGGACGTTGGGACACACAACTGCAGCGTCCTCACCAGTCATACAAACCCTGTGCCGTCTTGGGTTTTCCGTGGCCCTGTGCCCCTGTTCCCCTTTCTCCGCCACCCGACTGGGCCCAGGTTGTTTCACTTTCAGCCAGTTGGCCATGGGTTTTGTTGTATCTACCGAATTTACTGCATACGTCGATCTTGATTGAGCTGTCGCCCAACATCCTTTTCCAACATTTGTCTGGTCTAATCCAAAATCAAAACTCAACAGCGAGCATCCTTGGTGAGATCCCACATCGATTTGCATTGTTTTCGCTCGGCGCAGCTGCTTGCTTATCAATGCCCGCCCTCGCGGATCGGTATCACCCTGTACCGCTTCTGAACGCAAATCGTCTCACTCACGTCGCGATGCGGCAAATGAGTTGACCCCTGTGTGGACTCGTCTCGCGTTTGCACCACAGGTGCACTGTGTATTGCAACACGAAGCCATACGTCCGCCGACCATTGATTCGCTTCCCATACAGCTGAAACTCTGGGCGTATCGAGGGAAAGAGACTCTACTCAAGGCCATACTCCTTCACCAGTTTCTCAGCACATGTGGCGCCGGTGATATCTGCCCAAGGTCCAGGTCAGTTTCTGCATACCAGGCGAACAAAACTGTAAAGGGTGCAACTTACACGCGACGGCTTGCACATGGCAACTCGCCAGCACCGGGACGACACTCATATCCGCAACCGCAAACCCTCGATGCCTATAACACGGAAGTCCTTGTCTACTGCGGCATCGGCGTCACCTGGCTTGCCCATCTTGACCGTGCCGGTCATATGCCAACTAGAACCGATGGTCTGCGCCCAGTAATCCAGCAGATCCTCGTCAGAGTCTGACTTGGGCGCCGCGATGGTCGAAACCGTGTCTTTAGCATACGCCTCGGTCCTGGTAAAACGCAAGGCTTCGCGAAGCGACTCGATGGCGCTGCGGCGGTCGAATGGGTGCTCGAGGAACTTGGGGTCGAACAGGAGCGGAACGTTGGGGTCCGATGACTGCAGCCTCACCGTGCCACGGCTCTGGGCATTGTACAAGAAGACGAGGAGGCACGAGTAGCTGAGGTCCTCGTTCCGGAACCCGGGCAGAAACCAGTGAATCGGGAAATGTGTGAAGATCACAGTGTGCGGCACCGTCTCGGAATTCAGATACCTTTGCACATCCGGAGGCAGCGACTTGAACTCGGGCGAAGAAGTGAGCCCCTCCAACTTAAAGAATCCGATGCCCATCTCGGTGGCAAACTTGGTCCACGGCCCTGTGCCGTGCTTCTTCCACTCTTCCAGAGCGGCATCCATGACTACCTGGTCGCCGTAGAAGCCAGAACGCCCAGTGCTATTTTCTGTGCGGGTATAGACAAGCGGGCAGAAGGCGTGGTCCCGGAGACCTTGGCCGATAGCCGGGGAGGGCTGGACGACGGGGATATTGTATTGTTCAAGCTGCTCCTTTGGTCCAATCCCGAGTGCATGAGGATCCGCGGAGTGTCGAGCGCGCCCGCTGTCAAGATGACCCCTTGGAAGCCAAGTACCGCTTCCCGTTGGCCTCCACACCCACCGCCTTTTTGCCTTCTAGCAAGACACGCTGGACCGGTGACTCGGTCAAGATGGTGAGGTTCTCAGGACACGGCACCAGCAAGTCATGTGCCGTGGAGCGTCGCCCTTTGTATGCCGAGCTGATCAGCAAGGACATACCGATCGGGTTGCCCGAGTTGTGGTCGGGATTCAGTGGGTATCCCGCCTGCTCAAAGGCCTCGAGCAGCGGCACGAGGTCAGGCTCACACTCTGCTGGGAATCCAACGTCAAGAGGGCCAGACGAGCCATGATCCGAGGCCTTCGGCGCCGCATACTTGCTGCTGACGCCCGCCGGAAGGGTGCAGTGGAGGTTCTCCAAGCGCTTGAGGCGTGCCTGGATGGGCTCCCAGCGAAACGCGTCGTCGCCGACAATGCGTGCCCACTCCTCATAGTCGTCACGAGCGCCGATGGTGAAGACGCCGAAGTTGATGGCGCTGGATCCACCGAGACCGAGACCCTGGAATAGTCAAGCACGCGATCGCCACAGTGAGTCTGGGGGGTTGTCTTATAGCCCCAGTTCACGTCCTTGTTCGTGAAGGTCAACCAACGCTGCCCGTCGACCCGAAGGTTTGGGTCCGCATTCTTTCCACCAGCCTCAAGCAGGAGGACCTTGGGTTTCTTCGGGGAGTGAACCAAACCATGCGCAAGTGCACAGCCCGCAGGTCCGCCTGTTTTGCACGGGATGGTGGTCAGGATGCGTCCGCGAAATATTAGACAAGAGACAAAGAGGGGTTCACATACTCCCGACCACCACAAAATCATATTCGGATGCCATCTTGGTACTGAATCCTACACTGATCAAGCCGTGAAGGGCTGTGGTCGAAGTTGATACTGGGAGGGAGTGCAACGACAAGGGTGGAAGGCGGGAGAACGCCACGGTAGGTTAGAGGCTGAACGTTTGCCGAGACAAGCAAATGATTGCCGGAGCTGCGAGACGGGGAGGACAGCCCCTTATTGTATGCTGGGATATGTGCGGGGAGCTCATGGTGGTGCGGTTGACCGGGCCAATGTTGACAAAGAGCCCAGCAGGGGTTTTGAGGGGTAAGGTAAGGGACCCGTTCGGCAATCAGGGGGCAGATCCCTTGTATCTTGTACAACCAACCGGAAGTCTCCCCTAGAGTTCTACGCTAGTCTACATCCGTTAAGTATTCCGGTACCGTTTGTGTTCATCCCAGGGGCATAACAAGACCATTTTCGTAACCATCCCTTAACCGGCACAGATCAGAATTTGCTCATGAGGATCTGCGAGTCTAGCACCAACGGCCAGATTCCTCCCATCCGAGCTTGCCTCAGGCATCTATCCATATTTGTATGAATACTAAAACCGTTTCACCTTGGTCTGAAAGCAGCAGACAAGAATTCTGCTGGACTCGGTATCTTTTTGTTGCCCCTTGCCGTTTTGCCCATCTCCTGTGGAAGCACGAGAACACCCTTGTGATTCTTGGGTGTCTCTCTTCGCCCGCACCACAATGGCGGAGCATGCCGAAGCCTTCACCCTTCTGTCATTGGTGCTCGTTATCATTGCTTTCCGGACATTTGTGCGTGTGAGAAATGTCGGGCTGCGCGGATTGCAGCTCGATGACTACCTCATGCCGGTGGCTGGTGTAAGTCAACATTCACTATTTGCGACGACTCAGCGCCTTAGCCTCAGCTGATCCTGCGATAGATACTCTGCATCATTGATTTGGTAGCAGCGATTTACGTCGTGAGCAAGGCCAATGGCCTGACCAACAGTTACATGACCGACGAGGAGCGCGCCTCTCTCGCCCCTGACTCCCAGGAATACGCGGATCGTGTCCTGGATCCAAGATCAGGTTTTTGGCTGGACACTCTACGCTGCGAGCCTTTGGTGCATCAAAGCCTGCGTGGCTGTCTTCTACTCTAGGCTAACGTGCGTCCATCAAGCTGCAAATCTTCTTCTTCGCTTGAACATGCACTAATTAGCGAGACAGAACTAAACTGGCACACTGGCAAATCCGCGTTTATGTTGCATATGCCTTCATCGGTGTGACTTGGGTAGTCACAACCCTCCTTCTTCTTTTCGGGTGTCGGCCCATGTCAAAAATACTGGCAGATCAACCCCGATCTGGGAGTAGGCTCTCTCGTTCGACATCATGAGTGTTGAGATTCGGTACTGACCTCGCAGTCTGTCAACCTACCAACTCCAAACTTTACGTTCTCTCGGTCCTGATCCCGGATGTCCTCACAGACTGTACTTGCTTTCTATCCCTCTGCCGGTATGTCTTATCCGGTCACTATCCTGCGGCCAGTTTTGCTCACATGAACTTAAACAGCTTCTCTGGGCGATAAACATCAGCGTGAAAAAAGAAGATTTCCTTGACCGTCTGTTCTCTGGAGTCCTCTTCGTCATTATGGCGGCTATCATTCGCGGAGTCGTCATTCTTACTGTAAGATGGCCTACCGTCATGTCCACCTGCCCAGCCGTCAACGAAGAATCAAGCTGACATGGATGTTTCTTCTAGGCTGGTCCGAAGGCGCTGTTAGCGGCAGCGCATGGGCCATCCGTGAGGAGTTCGTCTCCATTGTCGTTTCTAATCTGCGATACTGCAATCCCCAATCCGAGCCTTTTGCAAGAAGATCGGGCTTGGTGTCCTATTCTCCACACACAACACCAGCAAAACGCCCTTCGAAGGCAGAGAACTATCGGTGGAGGTGGAGGTAGTTATGCACTCCGGAGCACCAAGAAGACTCCCAATGGCCCCACGACTGCTGGGACAGCGATGAGCAGATCTTGTGCGAGAACGGGGCACAGAACCCGAACAAAAAACATCATGGTAGCTCGGGAGGTTGCGGTCGAGTCTGAGTCTGGATCGCTCAAGGAGCCGGCTGGATGGACTGCATCAGTAGCAAGCGGCTGGAACACTCAGCCGAAACCAAGAGGAAGCTGATGCATAGGATGCTGATACATAGGATGCTGTAGGGTTGGTTGATGCCGCTCTCCATCCCATCGCCCGTGCGTCTGCTCACCCTTCACAATTACTGCTTTCTCGTTCATTGTCTGGCACCAGGGGCTGCCTCCGTGAACAACGTGCTCAGTGGGACCCGGGTACAGCCCTCCCTCCTGATCTTGTTTGCGAGTTTCTTCCGTCTACCGCGATCTTCTCCGCGGCTGCATCAGACAGACGCCGTGTCCGTTCCCGAGCATCTTGGACCGCTGTCGAACTCGGCTCGTCCCCGAGCTCCTCGATCTCGATCTCAGTCAATCAACAACAACCTCGACAGGGAACCGCCTTGTCGGCTCGTCGGCCACCAGCATCAGATTCTGCCGGACGGCAACTATGTTGTGACGTTTCCAGGTCTTCTACGTATTCTGGAAGAGCAGAGCGAATTCCCGAGGATTAATCTGTCGCGTCAGCTGCACCGGCTTGTCGGACGGCGAACCGGAGCCAAAACGCGTGGCGTCTTTGCTCTTGGCATCGCACCTTACCCATAGCCCCAGCCTTGCTTTCCCATGTGCAGCTCAGCTGGCATCTCTCGAAATTGCACTAGACTAGCGGCCTAGAAGACATAGTCGAAGCAGTTAATGCACGACTCCGTCCTTTATGCGCTCTCCTCTACCAGTGCACGCGTTAACACCGCCCGTCCCCACCGCTCGGCTGCTGTGGTATATCAACTTACACGCGTGCCCGACACGAGCAAGACGAAAAGGTTGGACTTCCGCGCCCATCTTGGTTCGGCGCGGCGTCAGATACAACCTATTGCATCCGCCTCGTTGACATCCCCAGTTACTCCCATGATACCTCTAGGTGGATCTGGAGACCAAGGACCCCTCCTCAAGCCTTTCCCATGCTCAACCCAGGTATATTTACCAGGCTCTGGAAAGTTTCGCTGACTGAAGGGTCCCTCTTGGACATGCTTTGGGTGCCTTGGCTTAGGATTTTGGCAAGCCGGTTACCCGGTTACAAACCCACGAGAGGGGCTTGGCAGAACCGACTGCGCCTCAAACTAAGAGATGAGGTAAATATCATGAGGGCTTTTACGGCGCAACATGCCCACTCCCCAGTTCAGCCGAGTTGTCTGCCCGGCAGCCTACCGCGAGTGTTAACACTGCATTTCCGTGACATTAGCGCTGCAACCTCAACCCAACTTATAATTCTCCGCAGCCCATTCACTTTCTTCCAATTCCCATCATCAACGAAGCCGCATCCTACCAACCATGACTAACCTCCCAGCGCGCTTCACAGCTGATGTAGAGGACAGCCTCACGGCTACCACCCGCGCAGACCAGCCTAGCACGAGCACACGCGCAAACCCCGAAAATGGGACGATCCCCCGGAAGATGAACCCACCGCCCCCCAGAAAACCTCACCACCATGGTCTTCCTCAAATCCCGCGCCATCCAAACCTACCTGACCTCCGAAGTCACCCACCTCACCTTCACCCAAGCGGCACCCACTTCGCCGCAGTAATCCCAAAAGGTTCCACCTACACCAGCCGGTACGCGCTCACGCCCTTCTCGACCTACAAACTGGCGGTGTGGTCCGCCACCACCGGCGACCTGCCTCAGCATGCCCAGCGGCTCGTCGTCCGTCTTCGCGACCGACTTCCCAATCGACGGCGCCAGGCTCAACGGCGGCTTTGCCTTCCAGCCAAAGGGCACAGCGGATCTCGTGGTGGCCTGCCCCTTCCTGCACCCGGCGCCCGTCCAGGCCGGGAACTGGCTCGGCGCGCTGACGCCGCGCCTCGAGGTGTATGACCTCAGCTGGCGCAAGGAGGCAAAGCTGCTGAAGATGGACGCGCCGTTTCGGGCGCCGGTGGCGTGGAGCCCGGATGGGACGGTGTTGGCGGGGTGGTCGATTCGCGACGCGAGTCGTATGGCGACGGTGGTTGTGACGAGACCGGGAAAGACATTGGCTGGGACGGTGAGGAAGGGGTGGTGATGGGGCATACGGAGGAGTTGACGCATTTGGCGTTTTTGCCGGCGCGCAAGTGGGGGTTGGGGGAAGATGGCATGGCGCTGGTGAGTGCGGGGAGGGATGGGTATGTAAGGGTGACGAATGTGACGGTTGGGAGGACGACGAGGAAGATTGAGGTTGGGGGGAGGACGAGCGCGAGTATATTGCAGGCGTTAAACGATGGGAATAGTGGTGACGGTGTGGGGGAGGGACGTGGTGGTCGGGATCTGGACTTGGGAAGTGTGCACAGCTACAATCTGAATGCGTTGAGGCAGAGCGAGGGGTGGCCGCTATGCGTCTCACCAGGCTGCAAATATCTGGCGTATAGGACAGATGTGGGCTTCGAGGTCTGTGATGTGCTGACGGGAAAGTTTGGGGGTGAGTTTGCGGGCAATGGGGCTGCTATCACGGCGGCACCTTCAATAGCAATGGGACACAGCTTGCTATTGGAGACTACGATGGGGCACTGCACCTGTTTGAGGTCATTACGGAGTGACTGCGAGAAGTTAAGGCCTTTGTAATGTTTATCATCAATTAAGCTACGTTAATGGTGGGATGGGGGCATGAGACGCAGGGCATTCCGAGCCAGCCATTTCAGATATAATATAGGTCTAGACTAATCGGGATGAGTCTAGAATCCGGGCCATATACTTAGATTGAGTTGTGACCTTTCCGGACAATTGATTGATTGAAGTCCTAGAATGGAATTGAATTGACGAATTGCAACTAAAGTCCATGATTCTTGGTGAGGTTTTTCTGAGCCGACATAGTTTCCTTGGCCCCCAAGACCGCCAGGTACTGATGATCGCCTTGCTTAGAAGAAGCTCGATTTCTCAGCTGATTCTAGAGACACTGGAGTTTAGATATTGTATCCTCTGTGTAGAGTCCTTGTGTATCCCTAAGGCTAGTTTCCCAAGGCTGAAAATACCCTCCGACTGTTAGTTTCATCCAACGATTGGCCGTAGTGGCTCAGCTGTGTCAAGTCCTCCAAGCACTTTGAGCGTTATAATCATCACACATTCTGGGATGCTGAGAGGCTGCCGGGGAGTGAATCAAGCTTCAAAGGTGCTGCAAGAGTTGCGGAGAGACCCTAGATTCGTAGCGTAGTGTAAGGGGCTGCCGTCTCAAGGTTGGTTTCTTCATAAGAGTCCGGGGCTGCTCGAGTTGCCGATTAGGCCCAAAATGTCAAGAAATCATCGGTAAAAGCACTCGACTCGGGAGTCGAGACTTGGGCTTGAGGCAAGTGTCCCAGGAAGAAATGGAATTAAGGCCCGTCTAACCCAAACTGGAGATGATAGAAGCGACATGCGCACATTTTAATTACACTTGCCAATTCCTCTGCGACGAAGCCATCTTGACGTTGAGAAAAGGTTCCCTTGTCCAATTTTAGCTCTTTAACATCCGTCACCCTTCCCGATCACTCGCAATCCATCCTCAGCGGTCACCGTCCTTTAGCAGTCCACTTTCGAACAAGCAACTCCACACCCCGACTCGTCCTTGCAGCTGCACTGGCACATATTCTTTGCAGCACACTTTGCCGGGCCGAATTCTTGTCCAAAGCAGTGAGTGAAGCACGTCGTTCCATTATGCAAGCCCTCCATATTGCAGGCGCCTCCGCCCGCGCACTCAGGACTCCGCCAGTGTGGACAGGAGCGGCTGGTAATTACACCGTGGATGTCCGGGAAGAACTTTGCGTTTGGTTTGAGGTTGGAGTGAGGCTACAAGAGAGGAATGGGTCAGTCCATGCTCTTGCTGGATTAGAGAGGAGGGAAAGGATAAGGGGAGGAGGCAACGAGATTCAGACCTCCAACAAACTCTCGACTGGACCGCCTGCAAGTGATGCGTCCGTCGCATTGGCCGGTGCAGGCAGGATTGCGCGCGGGCTCGTACCAGGAGATACCATCGTTTGAACGCACCGTAGGCGGTGGTAACGAGGAGGGTAGAAAGGGGTCGCGGTATGGGTCTTCATGCTGGTTGTTGAATTGCACTTGGTCAGGCCGAAGCGGTTTGCCTAAAGTTGGATTCGAGGGTAAAGTGAGATGGTGGAACAACACGTTTGAGGAAGCCATTTGGCGGGGAAAGGAAGAAGGTTATTTGTCTTTCTCATTCTTGACAAACAGATGTCCTTCCTGAGGAACAACATAAGGAGCACCGCGTCATTTCAACTCAGGACCATTCCAGAATTCTGGTTCACTATCGCCGTTTATAAAATTGCGAAGAGCCAATAAAGTGCTCAGACCCCCAGATCGTTGACGGCATGGAACCTACTGTGCTGGGATCCGTTGTCAGATGCGGTCTGGAGCAAACCAACCCCCAAGTCTCTGAACGGACGACCCCATGCCGAAGCGAGGGAGCCAAGAGTGGTTAAAAGGGTACAGTACTCCTGTGACCTTTTCATATGCCAACCAATGTTTTGTGGCTACTAGAAATACAACGACCTGATGTCTGGTGAGTACAGTCGGGAATCTAGTTTGACGTTGAACTGAAACTCTAAACTTCGGACTCAAACCTGTTGCGGATCTCGACTGTGAATCTTTCCACCTTCGTGAGTGGGCCGGTGCCACAAAAACTCTGTCTGGCCTGCATAGCGGGCATGCTGCCCCGTGCTGGGGGTGTGCTTGGTGTGCTTGGTTTGCTGAGTGTGGCGATGCTGGTGTGCCACCGCGGTTAAACTTGCCTAAAGAGCCAAACTGGGAACAACCAGACAGTTTGTCTGAAGACACACCAAGAAAGTGCATGCCTTCGATTCTCTAGGGCGCATTCCAGAATAAAGTCCATCAAGCGAAGGCCATTACCCGCGTGACGCACCTCAGAGGCAAGCCGGCTTATTGATGGAGTTCGACGGGCAATCGCTGCATTCGTTGGGTCGACGGCGAGGCGCGTCATTGCGCTTTGCAAGGCTGTAAGGCAAAGGGGTGACTCTGTCTTTAGCGACCAGCCTCTTGACAAACAGGCCAGCTTTGTGTAATTCGTCGGGCTCCCTTTCGAAGTCGCCACTCCGCGTCCGGGGATTCGCAGGGTTCATCGACTCGCCGGATCCGGTTCTCATACCCAAAGGGCGCCTTGGATTGATATCCAAGGAGATGAAAAAGCGTGGCAAATATGCGGCACACGCCTAAATGATAAAGCCGCTTCCCGTAGAAATGGAGGGCGAACACCGCTCCCCAAGTTTGTTCCCCAGGTCTACAACACACTCAATAGCAACATCAACACTATCGCAACATTAACTCTCTCGCAAGCAAGGCAGAAGCCATGGCTACACGTCCCACCCTCCCTTACTTTGCCCCAGCTCACATCCTCCCTGCGCCACTCCCACTCTGGCAGACATACTTGCATCGACAAAAGTACTGTCCGCGCCTGGCCAAACACGCGTAGTTCGTGTCGGAAACCATTTTGCCGTCAAGTATGGGAAGGTGTTCAACTTCAGGAGGGCGAAAATATGCTCTTCGTCCAGCAATCCTCCACGGTGCCCGTTCCTACCGTCTACGCGTTGTTCTATGACGATGACACCGACAAGAACTTCATCATCTACGAGTATATCCCTGGCAGGAAGTTATCGGCAGTTTGGCGGGACCTTTGTACCGCGGACAAGATGGCCATAGCTTCGCAGCTCCGGCGCAACATGGATGAATTGCGCAGCATCCCGTCGCCAGGGTACTATGGGGGCATATGGAGGCAGCCAACGCAAGATCTCTGGTTCAGGGATCCGGAACTGATGTCACACCCGCATGCAAACACGGCCATCTCGGGGCCGCAACAGACCGAGGAGCAGTGGACCGAGTCTATGTGGCGCTGCCTCGATATAGATCCAAGACGGCGAGGCGGCAGTACGATTTCTCTCGATACGCCGCCGACACTACCACCCCATTTTCAAAGGCCACAAACCTGTCTTCACCCTTCTGACTTTGGCCCAGAGAACATGATCCTTCGCGAGGACAACAAAACCGTTGTGCTCATTGACTGGAGCAATCAGGATGGTATCCTTGCTACTGGGAATACTGCAACGCAATGTTTCTAGTTGACTACCGGGATGACTGGGGGAAATGGCTTCCAGAGATTCTCGACGAGTATGTCGCGGAATTGGGCTGGATGGCGTTTCACAGGGAGTTCCTACTATTCTATTGATGCCACCATGTGGTGCATCGTACGGACAGGGGAGATTCCAGGCGGCAGTCCGGCAGATGACATTATCGAGCGATTGGAAGCAAAACCCACAACATCTACTACTATTTCCTATAGAAATCTGGAGGCTCTCTAAATCTCAATTGACTGCTCCATATCCAAACAAGCCCTTCCACCAAGAACCGTCACTGCGCCGATCCCAGGGAAGGACGGCTCCTGGTGATTCCGAAATATAGTCTCTCCATTGTCCGACAACCCCAGAGGCTCCAAAACCTCGGCATCGAAGAGAGCATCCGCGGCCTGGCTAGCCCAGTGCTGGCAGTGGCGAATGGGCTCATTCGGAAACAGCCGCCTGCGGAGATGGAACTGCTTCTTCGGTGGAGGGATGCGTAGACAGACTTCCTCAATCCTCTGCAGGAACTTTGTCGTGTGATACCCAGCCAAGCCGCCGCATGCTATGACCCGTGGTGGTGAAAAAGGGGTGAATATGCGCTTGATCTGCAAGGTCATTCCGCATTGGAAGCTGCCGACTACATGAAACATTGTACCCCAGGTCGGGTCAAGATTTGTCTCATTCTCCACCAGATGGCGTGGTGGTCACGGCGATTAAAAAGCAAATCAGCGTAGGTAGCCAGGTAAACACGGTAATGTGTATTCGCGGAAGGCATGACGAGCGTTTCCGTTGGGAATGGGAAATAGCGTTGATCTCGAGGTTGAATGGACTGGTCTGGTAGGGATGTTGAAGAAGGACAGAGGAAGGTGACAGTCTTAAGGATAACAGGTGGACCTGGGACATGTCTAGTGTGCCAACTTTAAGTTTTTGTTCTAAATCAGTGTTTAAATAGCAGAGCAGACTCAACAGAAGACAGGGAATACGAACCCAGACCATTGTCCAACAAGATGGGTACGCCGAACTGAATGCATTCTGCCGACAAAGGCAAAAAGGACGGCGGTAGGGCTGATTGGTTGGGCATCATCGAAGGGAACTTTGTTCTGTCAGGACAAAGGAAGCAGACAGTACTGTTGTTCTCTCTTTTCCGGATAAAGAGCACAGTCAAATCCGATCACCCTAGCAGAGTAGTGCAGGATGAGCATGATGGAATTTGCACAGCTGGCCAGTGCAGTGATATGCCGCATAAGGTGTCACGCTCCATGCTGCGGCGCTACGCGCCCAGGGTGTGGGAAACGACACTCCCTGCTGAGCTAAGGGCTCCCTTGGGACCTACCGCCGTAGATGTCCAACTGAAAGGCATTCACGAAATATTGCATTAACGAGCAAGCCGACAACCTTGTTGTTTATGACCCATTGACACCCATTGGTAGAGCAGGCATTCTAGGCTCCTGTTCACTGGTTTCTCTAGAGGAGATTGCGTTCTGTGCAGGGCCCCAGACGCACTGCATCCAACCAATCGGACACCAACTAGGCTCACGATGGCCCAACCAAATCCCCAGGATCCAGGACATTTCTCTCCAATCCCTAGTCCCTCACTTGGAGGCGGTTGTTCGCTGGCCTTCGCGCCTGCTAGGCCTACGCACACACTCAGTTTCGACGAAGGGGTCAAGCAGTGGCTTGGATTCCAGGGAAAGGCTTAGATCCACCATACTGGGGTCCCCTCTCGGAGTAAGTGGCAAGAACGTGGGAAATGAAGGCCTATCCCACAAGGCGTCCGTAACAGAGTCGACACCCCTGATGTGCTACGCGGCGGACTTGTCGAGGTAGCAGCTTTATCTTATGGGCTATTACGAGTTTAATTAGTAGCGACTAGCGGCTGCAGACGGACGGATGCAGAGGGGACCGCTAGCCAATTGTTTGGGTGACCTATTAGGGACAGGAGTAGGTAGCCTAAGTAGGTAAATCGATTTCCAGGAGGTGTTTTTGTAATCTATGAACGGACACAGTATTGTCTTGCCTCTCTCTTCCCTACCGATCGTCCTTAATGAACTCCTCAGGCAGCTCCCAGTACCTAGCTTGAAGTCCGTCTCATATACGGATGGCATCAGCCAACCATTGCCCACGTATCGCAATTGCGGTGGGAGTTGCAGCGTGATGAGTCGTACTTACTGGCATTGTCGACCACTCAATCTCTTGGAGAACCTCCTGGTGTTCACTCGTTCTCATGCGTCGCAGAACCGCCGTGTCGCGCCCCATATTCTGCCAACCTCTGCCTGAACTTTTCTGGGTCTGACCAGCGAACCTTACCCTGTATAGAGCGTCCTAGGAAGTCGCAAACGGTTTTCACGCACCATATGTTAAGTGGTGTTGCAGGATCTTGGCCATATCCGGTAACTTCTTGCGTGTCTTTTCGAACCTACTATTAGTTAGTGACTTTCCCTTGCAATGATCTGCGTCTAGTTATATATGTTGCCTATACTCGAAGCTCTCGATCGTACCTCTCCCGACTCATAGGCTTTAGGTTTCTCCGGATAGGATGAGTGCTGCAAAGAGGTCTTTGACCTTCCACATTTACAAGACCGCTCCGCCTGCCTTTGTTGCCCGCAATGGCTATTAAGCAGCCATTGCCCATCATCCACTTTTCCTCTTACAACCAACAACTCAACACCTCAATAGACAAACACATCCCCAATTTCCCTACATTTGAGCCCATCAGTCGTAACAATGAGTGATATACTTGAAAAGATCCGCAATAAATATTTCCTCGAGTACTTGTTTACTCAGCTCCTGGCTTATCGCTTCTTACTACTTCGTGCGCTAAAGAGGGAGAGCTCTTCTATTTTATCCTTAAGAGGGCGATTTCTAACTGCCAAGACCGCCACTCAGAGACTCTCAGTTGAAGTTGCAACGACCATCTGTTGCAAACGGGGTCGTTGACCTCCTGCGTTTGCAGGCCGCCTCGCCTGCGTTTGCTTTGCCTGCGTTTGTTGCCCGCAATGGCTATTAAATAGCCATTGCGCCCATCTTCCACTTCTTCCACAACTTCAACTCAATACAACACATCCTCAATTTCCCTACATTCAAACCCTTCATCGCAACAGGTTATGAGCCCTCGACAATTCCACTGCGATACAGCGATTTGACGATTTCCACAAGATGGCCAGCAACAGCAATGTTGACGTGGCTGTCCTCCTGCAGCAACTGGTTCAAGTACAGGCCCAGTTGACTGCTTCCCAGTCTCAACTTGCGGCTACTCAACGCCGTATTCCCATGATCGACAAGCTCACCCGCCAGGAAGACTTCCCGAACTGGCGATCGAAGCTTATTCGAACCCTCCAGCGGCTTGACCTCGACAAGCACATCCTGACCGACGTACCTGAACCCCAAGATCCTGAGGCCAAGCAACAGTGGAGGAATGACCGTGCCGACGTTGACGACTACATCCAGACGGTCGTCCCCGGACACAAGGTGTGGTCTCTCATCAGTGGCATGGGGTGGAATCCTGAGGAATCGAATCCCAAGAAGACCTTCGAGATGGTCACTCAATACTTCGAAAAGGCTCTGTGGATGGCAACTTCAACATGCTCCACGAGTTCGTTACCATTCGGGCCACCTTTGACAAGATGGAAGCATTCCAGATGCGCGTCAACTACCTACGCAACCGCCTTAACAACACGACCACTTTCAAGATGCATGACGAAGCTTACCTGTGGATGGTCCTCAAGGGTCTGGCCACAGAGTACCCCGACTTGTACAACCGCTCCGTTACGAACCTTCAGAACAACAACCTATCCTGGGGCGACTTGATGGCCGAACTTCAACAACTGGCTGTGACTGAGAACGCCCAACCTGCGATGACCAACATCAAGGTCAACCAGGGTAACCAGGGCAACGACAACAAGAAGCCTGATGACAAGAAAGGCAACAACAACCAACGCAAGGAGACGGAGAACTGCTCCGTATGCCACACCGAGATACGCAAAGGCTCGAAGCACTGCTACGGTGGTTGCGGAAAGCACTACTGGGCAGGGAAGGATGGAGATGCTCCCTGTTGGTGGTGTCATCCCGACAAGGCCCCTGACAACTGGCCCCAAAGGCCAAGGCCCTCGAATTGAAGAAAGAACGCCAGAAATCGACCACCGGGCCCATCCATCAACAGACAGGCAACAACAACCCATCTACGGCTTCAGCAGAGCCTCGTTCAGTCCTCAAGAAGTCAGACAACGGCAACAAGGTCCTCTTCGCAACAAACTACGACCTTGCCGGCATTGCGATGGATCCTTTTCAGGAGGGCCCGCAGCGCTACTAAGTGCTGAAGTCCAACAGGCCCTGAAGGCAAACACATCACGAGATACATGACATGGTGGTCTACGATTCTGGTTGTGGAACCATCATTTTCAACGACAAGAAGTGGTTCAAGTCTTTGACCACACTGCCGCAGACAACCTCGACATTGGCGTCAAGCGGAGAGCTTGTTCAACATACAATGAGGGGCGTTGTAGCCTTAACAACGATCCTGTCGACAGGAACAGAGGTCACATTGCTCTTGGACGACCCATACACAACTACAACCATCATCACCCTGCAACCTTGTGGGATACTACCGTCTTCGTGACCAGGGTGTTTTCTGGGATCAAAACCCGAGATATCCTCTACCACACCAGCGGCCAAACCTTGGCTGAGTTGAAGCGCCAGAAAACGTACCCACCATCCCGGCAAGACCAACAACAAATACCCCAACAGCCACTACAGCGCTAGCAGCGGTTCCATACCGCAAGATGCACCGCCGGCTTATGCACGCAAGCAAGGCTGTTGTGGAGGAAGCCTGCCGGAGGGCTGGCATTACTCTTACCACAAAGATGACCTTTTGCGAAGGTTGTGTTATAGGGAAGATGACTGATGAACACGGCAGGGAGGCACCAGTACAGGGCGACGCGCCTTTTGACTTCATCCGCGTTGACCTTGTAAGCTCAAAGCACCCTGGCCACCTGGGATACAAATATAGCCTCCACATCATCGACGTTTGGTCAAACTACCACTGGGTCAAGTTCTTGAGGCGCAAGGAGGAGGCCCTCACAGCTTTCAAGGACTGGGTTACCTCATCCACAACCAAACTGACATCAAGGTCAAGATTCGTCGGCGTTGACGGCGGTACGGAACTCGGCCAAGCATCACGACTTTTCTTGACGATACCTTTAAGGCTTGGGCTCGAGCGAGGGCATCGTCATCCTCCAGACCACCCAATCTCCATGGATGAATGGCAAGAATTGAACGAGCCGCCAGGGAGGTCGTGGAAAAGACTAGGGCAACCATCTTGTCATACAACATTCCAGAACATCTCTGGACCTTCGTTATGGAGGCAACAATCCAAGTGATGAACGCTCTTCCTACCACAGCAAACCCAGACCGACAAAGCCCACACGAGAGGTTCACTCGCGGAACATGCCGAGGAATCGCGGAAACCTCACATTCGCCATTTCCGGTCGTACTTTTGCGAAGCTACTACTTCATCAAGCCAGAAGAGGGAAAACGCAGACAAGTTCACTGCCAGGGCTGAGAAAGGCAGACTGATTGGATATGCTGACATCCACGGCAAGATCTACTGGGTATGGAACCCCAGACGGGCAAGATCATCCGCGCAAGTGCGGTTCGATTCAACGAAGGCCCTGATTTCCAACTAGACGACGACGTCTTCGATGATGTCGAATACGAAGCCGTTTTACCGACACAACCTCGGTAGAGGAGGACGAAGCCGTTGAGGCACAGCGATACTTCATCCCCTCCGGCCCAACTGAGAAGCAACAAACCAGATCTCAACAACAAGAGCCTCAACAACAGGCTCCTAATCCCAACGACGATGTTGCAGTAGTCGAAGATACTGCACATCACAATACCCAATTTCCAACACCCGAACAGACCCCTAAGCGTGAGGCGTAGCCAGATGCCTCTGACGATGGCTCTAGGACCGAATACTACGATATTAACGATGCGGAAATCCAGCAGGAAGCTCCCATCCCACCTGACCACCCTCTTGCGCCTCTCGTGGCTAACAACGACGATGATCCTGACGAACCTCACGAATCTGGGGGGGTCAACTGACAGCCCTCCTCAACAGCAACAACAGACCTCTACAGCTGACCGTCCTCGCCGCGGCAAGGCCAAGTACGGCACTAGCGAAGAAGACGGCTATTACGCCAACTTGCAAAAGGAAAACTCCCTGGGCAATCGTTTTACTCAGCCCACCTCACAGAACCTCTACCTCCCGCAAGACCTATTGAACTGGTGCTCTCAAGCATAAAAATCGAGCATGACATCGCTCTTTTCCATCACACAACTATCCCGAAGAACTATCGCCAAGCCAGCCGCCTCCAAAACTTCGAGGATTACTGGCTTCCAGCAATGCGCAAGCAAGACGACAGTCTCGCGACAAGGATGTCTACGACCTTGTTCCTAAGCGGCCAGGAATAACTGTTCTGCCTAGCAAGTGGGTATACGACGAAAAGACGGACCCAACAACTGGCATCACCACTGCCAGGGCCAGATGGGTTGTTTGTAGCAACTTTGACCAAGGATCCTGGAACTCGACCGACGTATACGCTGCCGTCGTCAACAGCGTAACTGTCAAGACCTTCTTTGCTTTGGTGGCCGTTCAGGACCTCGAATGCCACCAGTTCGACTTCAAGACGGCATTTCTGAACGCCAAAATCCCTGATGGAGCTGAATACTACGTTCAGCCACCCGATGGACTTGACAAACCGCCTGGCATGGTCTGCAAGCTGAAGAAGGCTCTATACGGCCTACGCCAGAGCCCGTTGTACTGGTTCTCAACAATCAGGCCAGTGATGGAGCAACTGGGCTTCAAACCACTGGAATCAGACATCTGTCTATTTCGACACACCGAACTCGGCATCCTCTTGTATGTGGATGACTTTCTTGCCGCAGCCATAACGGTCGACTTGATCTACAAAACTCGAGACAAGTTGGCTGCCGCATTCGAATTGAAGGATATGGGCGAGGTAAAGAGATTCCTCGGCTTCGACGTCCTACGTGACCGCACGGCGAAGAAGATCTTCATATCACAGGAGAGCTACCTTCGCGCCCTACTTGACAAAAAGGGCATGACTGATTGCCACGCAGCTGCCACGCCATGGCCGAGCAAGATGGAACTACCGGCAACGTGGGAGCCACTGGCTGACCGACAGAAGGAATACATCAAAGATACGGGCCCTCAACTGGCTTGCCTGTGGCACACGACTCGACATCGCGTACACAGTATCACGACTCGCAGAGGCGAACGCAGGGCCCTCGCAAGCCCACATCGACCTTATGAAGCACCTCTTTCGATACTTGAGCGCCACCATTGACTACGGTCTAGAATTCGGTGGGGACCTGACAACTGACGACTTGAAGATGGTGACATTCGCAGACGCTTCCTTGGCGGATCGTCTCCCCACACGACACTCCACTGGCGGCCACATCGTATTCATTGCGGGTGGTCCAGTTATTTGGAAGACGAAAAAGCAGACCTTCGTGTCTCTAAGCACAACGGAGGCCGAATTCACCAATCTTACGCCCGCGGCCTTGTCAGCCAAGGGTGGCGAGGATTCTTGAAGAATGCGGCGCACCACAACCGAAGCCAACTATCCTATTTACCGACAGCCTCAACGCGTACCAAACGGCTCTGAATCCCCTTAACAAGGCCAGGACCCGCACCATTGACTTACGGTACAAGTGGATCATTGAACAAGTCCAGCGAGGCATCCTGGATGTGAGACATATCCAGGGCATCAACATGCCTGCGGATGGCTGACGAAGCCACTGCAAAAGGAGAAGCACGCCACCTTTGTCAAGATGTTGGGAATAGTGGCAAGGAAGATCCCCTGGGCAAAGGGTTGACAATGGGGGACATTGGGACTTCAACACCATGGATTTTCATGTATCTTAGCAATGCGGGTTTGGTGATGGCTTCAATCGGTTGGCGGCTGTGGCGGCCTGTGGGGGGTGTTGCAAACGGGGTCGTTGACCTCCTGCGTTTGCAGGCCGCCTCGCCTGCGTTTGCTTTGCCTGCGTTTGTTGCCCGCAATGGCTATTAAATAGCCATTGCGCCCATCTTCCACTTCTTCCACAACTTCAACTCAATACAACACATCCTCAATTTCCCTACATTCAAACCCTTCATCGCAACAAACCATTCTCTTTTGTTGGGCCATTGCGGATGTGCATAGGACGTGTACAGGGCGTTTATAGAGTAAGTACAGGGAGCAGGAGTACCTGCGGTGTGCGTTCCGTGTCCCATGCCGTTGCAAGTCACGTGCGCCCTGTGGTGTAAGCTGTCGAGATTCGCACCAGGAAACACAACCAAAGTCCAGACCATGCCACCGAATCCAGCCATGTAAAATCCCAAACCCAAGACCATATGCAGCCATAATACCCAACAGTACAATAACGATAATCCCCACTAGGCTCTCCAATTTACTCACAACCTCCTCCTCCAGCGCCAACCGATCGATCCAACCTAACCGTTCCATCCACGCATGCTCCCTCCCTCCGTCTCAGTTCCTCCGCCTCGTCCGCCTCCACATGACTCCTCATCAACTCTCCAGATGAATCGACCATATTGCATATTGCTCATCGGTGCACATGGCTAGACCCTCCGTGCCCATTTGAAAGCGCCATCCAATCCTGCACGTCTCGGCGTAGTCAAACAGCCACCCGACATACAAGCACTCCATCATCTGCGCAAACAGCGGCGAGAATTCGCCCTTCAATCTTGTCCTGAGGATGCCCAAGTACGCCTCAGCGCACGCCAAAGTCCGGCTCAAAACCGTCGGTGCAGCCACTGCTCGGCCATGTCGTCCAGCGCGGGTCGTTCATGAGCAGGTTCTGCCCCAGTACACGCTCTGGGCTCGAGGCGGATCATGTGGTGGTGTGCTTGCTGTTCTGACACTCCTACGGCTCCGTTTTCGGGGGGGAGGAGGAGGAGGAGGAGGAGGAGGAGGACAGGCTGTTGAGACGCCCCGCCAGCGGGGCGGCTCCTTCGTCCGCTGACACGCAAGGTACTGGTTCCTCGCCCACCGGCGATTGCGGTCGAGCATCCGGGTCAACGATACGGCAGCGATAGTGTCGGAATTCAACCTGCGACAGCAGCATGATGAAGCGCATCATGTACTCGGGCCCGCAATCCTTGGCCAGCCGCGAAAACGACGTGGCCAATTCGACGATTGGGTGCTTCCCAAACCTCACGTCCGCCAGCTTCGCCAGGTGGTGCAGATACGTCGCCAGGATATCCCGCCTCCCCGACTCCAGCAGCAGATGCGGGACGAGAAAGCACAGGTCCGAGAACGACTTCTAGGTCGGCTTTGCGATCTTGCGCTCGATCTGCAGGAAGGCGAGGCGCAGCACGCGGCCGCCCTCGACGTTCTCGCGCAGGTCAAACAGGTCCATGGCGATTGAAGTAGCGGTAGCACGGGTCGACGAAGCCCGTGACCTCCTCGGCCACGAGGTTGGCCGGGTCGCGCTCGACGTGGCCGCGCAGGAAGCGCCGGACCGCAGCGAGGCCGAGCTGGATGCCCGGGAGCGGTCGTTCTCGTACATAAGGGAGTCGCGCGTCTGGACGAGGGAGCTGTCGAGCGAGTCGTCAGAGCTCTGGTCTGTGGGCGAGCCGGCTTTGGAGGTGAGCTTGGAGGGCCTGCGTTGGTGGAGTATTTGAAGAAGCCCCAGCGGGCGAACTGGTTTTTGTACATTTTAGGTCTTTGGCGCGGCTGTTGTTAGAGAAATACCGTAATCAGCGAGTTGGAGATCAGGGGCAGCACTCACGTTCCTCGGACATTGTACTTGATCTCCATGATCTCGATGATGTTGCGGAGAATGCGGTTCTGGGTGATGTAGAGGTCGTACAGGACGCCCTTCCAGGGCTCCCATTGCTCCGCCTTCTTTGGCACTATCGGTTGCGGGAGGGGTTGGGGTCTTGGACGGCCTTCGAGTTCGACCCAATGCGCGTCCCTTTCGGTTTCGTTCCTTGCTTCCCTGGCTGAGGGGACTTCACAGCTACTGGACCTGGTAGCCTCAGGGGAGTCTCGACGGATTTGAATTTTAGCGGCCGTGGGCGCGTGGTCATGGCTTGCCTGTCAGAGTCCGAGGGCGGAGTGAGCGGCTCGGTCTTGACCAAGATGTCGTCGTCCTTGACGTCGAGCACCAGTCCCGTCACGTCCTCGACAGCGGCGAGGAGGTCCGCCGGATGCACACCGGTGTGGCCCTTTGCCATGGAGTAGTCCTGCTCGGACCGCCCTCCGGAGACACGCTCGACGAGCCCATGGAGACGACAAGGCTTGGCCTGCAGTCTGACGGAAGAAGCTAAGTTCTGGGCGCACGGCTACCGGGCGATGACGCCGTTAGGGGATCCGCTGGTGGTCCCGGGGCGGCGGACACTTGGTGGAGCAGCTGAGACGCGACCGTCGACCAGCAGTTGCGGCCGCACCATTGTTGGGGGGCGCCCCGAGCGGTGATTCGGTTGCTCTGTGGCTTGTTCCCTGCGCGGCAGTTGCAAACTTCCAGATTACGCGCAATGCATGCAGGGCACGGGGCAGTCACCCTTCGTTGGAGGCAGGTGCAGGTGCAGGGCAGAGCGGAATGCAGAAGGCGGAAAACTGGGGGAAACAGTGGAAAACGTGGGCTTCCCGCAGCAAATGGCCAAATGAGCCCATGGGAGAGATTGGCACGGCACCCGCGCCTTCACCCATCCACCCTTCCACAACTGCTCTTCAGCCCCAATCACAAGGCAGCAGCTCGACCCAGCTCCGGCAAGGCCACGCCTAGGAGAAAAGAAGGGACCTCTGACGTTGCGTGCCCACCCTTATTACCACCCGGTTTCGCTCCCCGCTGCGCCGGGCCCACATGACAGCCCTGCATGTGCAAGGTACATCTCGATAGGCTGCGATCAGCACTTTCCATCGAGTTGCCACTGCTTTGCTCTTCTGATCTGCGCCGCGTCACGCCAGTTTCTGGGGGCATTCCTTTGCGCACCCCTGTGGTTTTCGGCTAAAAGGGAGAGGGTTAGGGTTGATTGTGCCCAGCGAGAGTAGGGATAGTTTCAGTGTTTTGAATTGCATCAATGTTGCCAAAATATGTGTAGGATTTGGGACGATTGAGGGGTATTGTCGAATGAGAGACCTTCAGTAGTCATTCCAGCAGCAATGTTGGTGTAGAATTATAGTGTAAATACATGCTTTATCCCAATCCAACTCTAGCGCTGGCTTGGCGGAATCATGTGCACTCGTGACTCGGCTCTCCCCCTACCC
>JARNGD010000222.1:0-27995 GCA_031001845.1 Achaetomiella virescens
CAGCGCGGAGCTCGGGCGAATTCTTGGTTGGAGGAGATGGATACGGCGGCAGCGTCGGCGGCGGCGGCGGCAACGTCTTCGAGGGGCATGGTCGACGCCGTGCTGTAGATGTAGGGGACGTTGAGCGAGGCGCAGGCCGACGCGAACGCCTTTTCGCCCGAGGGGTGATAGGCTGCTTGGACACCGATGGGGGCCATGAGGAGGGGAGTGTCTGGACTGATGTTAGGAGGACAGGAAACCAAGGTATGGGGTGGTTGTGGTTATTTCAGTTACGTATTTCTTGTCAAACAGCGTAACGCTGAGATCGCGAGGGGATGGTTGGCCTCAACATGCGCGGGATGAGCTTCCAACTGGCGGAATGCCAGCCGGTTGGAGTGCATCGTTGCTGTTCCCCGGCGCCGCCAAAGACGTAGTTGAATGCTTCAGGACTCTGGCCTTCCTCGCTGTTTCCTCCAGCTTATTGGGATCCGTAGTGATGGTGGGTTTCTTCCCGGCGATGAGGGCCTGGGCGTAGAGATCGAACTGGTACTGGCCGTAGGGCGGCCTTTGGCCTCGTTTCCGCCATTACTGCCGCCGTCTTTACCCTGAGGCCCGGACATATTTACTGGGGATCTGCTTAAGTGAGATATTGGTGTGGTTGAGAGGTCCAGATAGTCACCATATCTTTTGCCACTGCCTCGGTTCGGCTAGTTGCTTCCGTTGAGCTTCCCCGCATTCCTCGACCCCGGTTTGATGGTACATCACCGATCCTACTGTGTGTGCGGAGCAATGATCCCCTGTTCAACGTCTTTGCAAGGGCTTATTGGTGGTACATGTATGCGGGAAGTTAGGAATTGGTAAGGGGTTGCGCCTGAATACGCTGGACGTGACCTGTCAACACCGCCCCGAGCGCCTATAAAAGGACATATCCATCTTCCTCCCATTACTCCGTCGTCTAACGTTGGCGCCCACATCCGACGCCTCTCCCAGCAAAACAACGCCTGGACAGCCACCGAATGTACGTTGGCGGCCGACAGCATCCGTTCTGCAAGCCAAGAGACTGTCGAGGAGCTGCATCATGCATGTTCCCCAATTACCTTTTTCAAGAGACCTTGTCTACAGGATGGCCACTTCCCGGTCTTCCTAGCCCTATCCAGGCGGCTTCGGGGTCCCACCAGGGTTCCGAAGTAACATTTATGGCTTAATAAACCACAGCTCGCGGGACCTGTTCATGAGGTTAATGCCAACAAGTCATTCTTAGAAACAATGAGAAGTACATACCATCCCACCTCTCTGACTTTCTTCGAATTAGGCTGCGATCCCTTCTTGTCGCTGGTCAGATTGCCAGAGCCTTGCTACACGACGCAAAGGCCTCAACAAGCTCCTTCATCCTGCCACACCGCAGGAACTCCTCAGCGACGTCTGAGCCCTTCTCGGCAATGACGGCCGCCAGCTCCATGCACTCCAGAAGGTTGTCGCGCGAAAGAGATGTGCCGGCAAATGCAGGCAACTGATGTATGCCAGCACCGTCTCCGGAATGTAGGCGTCACGGTTGTTGGAAGTCCGCGTCAACTAGTGCCACGCCGTTAGCCCGGACCTCATGGAACACAGTGGTTCTCCTACCTTCGTTTGACACCAACAGCCAGTTCCTCAGAATGGGCTGCATGCATGCCTTGGCCGAGCGGACCTCTTGGCTGGTGTGCTGCCACATCTCGCGCGATGTGCTGCTTTCCTGTTGCAACCCTTAGCCAACAGCTTCTTTTGTGATCGGGAAGTCACTCATGAGCCATGAAAGGACGTACTCTCTGCTGAGACCAGCCAACGAAGACAGAGTCTCCATCGAATCCAGAGCGCGGACAAGGCACTCGAGCTCCCAGACATTCGCACCAGCGTGATGAGCTTGTCCTTACGAGCTTGCATTCTTCCAGGAATTCAGCTGAGAACTCGCCGCTGGAAATTCCTCAAACCAGCCAGGCCCAGAGTCCTCGCTCGCCTCCCTCACTGGGATTGGCGATTTGAGCCTAACAATCTTCGACCTGGGACCCGTTCGCTGAACGCGCGCGCAGCGCGCAGTCGTGCCCGCTCTGTGACAAGTTAGCTTAAATGGAAAAAAGTTCCCAATCAGAAAGAAACATACTCAGCAGATATTTGTAGATCCGGACGGCATAGGTGCATGTCTCCACGAATGACCAGGCACCAGCATGAGCCATTCCATGGCACGGATGATCAAGTCGTCCTCTTGGTCGACGAAACTCGGCGTCCTCACCGAAGAAATCAGGTTTCACGACTCGGCCGTACTTGAGTGTCGCCGGTCCGCTCCACGATTTGAACGCTCCTTGGCCTCGCAGCGAACTGTCGAATCTGGACATCCGCAGGTAGATCGCGGCTGCGTCTTCCAAAACTCGGCGAGGTCAAGCCCCCAGCTTCCTCATTATGGTCAGCTGATGCACCCTCGCGTCGTTGTCCACAATGTGGATCAGATCCTGCTCATGGTCTCGTACAGGCGAGGGCCATACAGCTTGGAGCAGTACAGCGGGATTATCTCCTCGAGGCTGGCGAGACGGAGGTAGCTGATGTAAGCAGCGATGTTATGCTCTTGCGCCTGATGCCGCACGTGCAGAGCGCCTCTGTCCTTTTGAATCCGCCCAGGCGGTCAAGGGTGGCGATGATGATCAGAACATGGGCCAGTACGCGGAGGCCATCGTGGTCTGCCAGGTCGAAGTACTTGTCCTGTTTGAAGTTCTCCCCCAGGGAAGTGAAACCTCGGGAATCAACTTCGATTTTGCTTCCGATTTGCATGCTTAGACAGGACGACACCTGTGGAAGAGGTGCCGATCCACTTCGTTCGCGATGATGGGCCTTGCAGGACCTTTGCGGTCGTAACGATCATTTCTCGTTCTCGGGTCTGTCTCCAGGGTTGTGATGAGACGCTTGCTGAGGGTGATGGGGTCGCTGTGGTGCAGGACGGTGTTTGAAAGAGGGAAATTGTTCTGCAACCTTTGCGGCCCCGTCGCCGCCATGTTTTACCAGGAACGTATCGAACTGCGTCCTAAGGAGGGCATTGTAATGCGCAAGAGGAAATTCCCAGGATCTGCACGCCTTCTCCACGTGGCGATGTCGCCCGCAAGCAGCCCGTAGACCGCCTTATCATAATCGCCTGTCCGCCGTCTCGAGCGGCAAAACACATACGCCTCCATAGAACGAGTGAGCCGGGATCGAATTCCGGCTGCTTTCATCCTCGGGATTTGAGAGCGGCAAGGAGAGATCGATGCGGCCCCCTCCACAGCTCCGTCCTCTCCGCGCACCACTCCCGGATCTCGGACATGGAGCAGCCCCGGCGAAGCATCTCGAAGCAGCCCAACCAAATAGCGCGCTCGAAAAACTCGTCCTGAGGCTCAGCTTGCGGGCCTGGCGTGTGACAGCGTCTGGGTCCAGCTGAGTGATGAGGGTGTTGGAGCCGAGATGCGCCTGGGCGGCTGCGCGGTCGTTCGGGTCCAGCACTCCTGGTAGCCGTTTACACTCTTTTGTAATTGATTTTGTGGCGGGTATGGAGCCAGCCGTGCGCCACTATATCCCCCCTCTCTGCGCTCGCTGGAGCTCTCTCACAACCTCATCGATGGGCGGTCCGTAGCTGGCGCTGTTTCGCAGCCATTCGAGAACGACTTCCTCTCGCGAGCGGCTGAGTCGGAAATCAAGAACTCGTTCCACCACTGCCTGCGGCTCCTGTTCGCAGCGTTCTCGACGGTTCTCTGGTGCGACGCGGTTTGGTCACGGTACCGCAGAGGTAGGATCCGCCGCAGCAAGTCCCATGTCTGCGCCTCCTCTTCTACGCGCTGCAGCTCTTTAGAGAAATGGCAGAGCTGTCATGGTCGACTTCATCGATGTCCATATCGGCCGAATCAGCCCTCTTCCAGCTTCCTCGTCGCACGGATCGGGTCCGGGGCTGGCGCTCGCGTAATCGATCGGCCCTCTTGCGCGTATAGGTGTAGTAAGAGTCGAGGAGCTTGAAGACCTGGGAGCGCTGCTCCGCTGGGGATCCTGTAAGGTCGGTGTTGTAACGGTCGAGCTCAGCGGCGAAGTAGTCGACCTCCTCCCCGGCCTGGATGCTCGTCTCCTGTAGGTGATCGCAAGGTCTGCCATTTCCTTTTGCGCTGATTCCACAGCGGATGTCAACGATCTGCATGGGTGCTATGCTCTTGGGACAGACCAACCTTGAGCTGGGCCTTGTGAGCTCTCCCGAGAGCTCTCCTCGGAGGCCGGTAACCCTAGGGCAACCAAAGTTAGCAAGTCCAGCTGTCGGAGAACATATGACCAGGACCGAAGAACTAACGAATGCCGGCGCCATGTTTACGGCGCAAATTGCCGACGGGTATTAGTCGCGAGAGAGACGTAGGAGGCCTTGTTGCTTGTGTTCAGAGCGTCTGGGAAGAGCGGAGCTTTGACGAAGGTCGCTTTTTATTGCATTGTTCGGGCTGGACTCACGAATCGTCTGGTGATCGCAGAGCTCAAAATAGCGATGCCAGTTTCAGGTGTTTGAGTCGAGCGTTCCTGCAATCGGTTGATCTGCCAGATCCAATTCGTGCCTTAACAGCGCGGTCGCGTTCTCCTGCACTGCGGTCCGAAAAATCGGGCAGGGGCATCAACAGAGCGCTGCTGGCTGCTGGCAACCACACAGCTCCCCTGTCAAGCACAGGCCACTGTGGGGCCGCTCGATGCCCCACCCGCTGGCAAAGAAAAAGCATCGACAGAACCAAAATTTTGTTCTCTTTTTCTTTTTCCATCAATGTCAATGGCATTCATATTAGAGTCTCGGAACAAGCCCTTCATTGCTTGTTCAGGTCCACGCGGCCTCACGCGCGCTCAATGATCGCCTAGATGAAATTTGCCCTCCCTTTCAGGTTGCCTGACGCCTCTCGGGGTTCTTCAGGTGGACATCTTTGGATGAGTGATACATTTCGTGTTTCCCAGGCAGGTTTGTCACTGGATGCCTTTCTTCCTCTGCTCCATCTTCAGCCGGAGCAAATTTGCCTTGGGACAGCTGACGGTGGTCGCGTCATCGCCTTTCCTCTCGTAGAAAGCCTGGCAACACTCATAAAGAGCATCGACAAGCTTGGCACACTTGGCTTCGTTGTAGCCATTTTTTGTCAAGCAGTCTGAAGATGGGGTCAACAGCGGGCCGAAGAGAGACACTGGGTCAATGATCTTGCCTTGTATTGCACACTAGAAAGGGCGGGCTGTGTCAGCATTGATGCCGCCCCGTTTCACAGTTATCAGACAGTCACTGAACGAACCGCGCGAGGATGACATGGAGGATTACTCCGGAGATCTTGTTCAAGGCCTGAATGAGTGTGGGAGTCAGTGTGTGTTCATCGAATGAACCGGGTGAATATTTTCTCGCTCACCATTGCAGCGAAAAGTGTCTGCGGCTGAGAGTGGATGGATAGTCCAAGAAAATCCGACGAGTCAATGTCGTTGAAATTCGCACAAGCACCTGTGATGCTAGAGACGAGCAGGGGTTTCAACGTGGTGCCTGAAAGCCGAGAACAATGATGTCAGGGGCCCTGTTGCTCGTGTCAACAGATCCACCACTTCCTGGAAGTTGATCATTAACATCCCCCGCCGTCATTCTTGGTGGGAGACAAAAAGTCTTGGAACGGGTACCTACGCTCTTCTAGGCGGGAACCTGTTTGGTAAAGGCCATCTGCCGTTGCCTTGTTGAGACTTCACCCCGGGTCCATAATCCATCTCAGAAGCGAAGCTCGTGATGGTTTCAAACAGACAGGGGCCGCTGCAGCAATGGCTGCCTTTTATGCTCTTGAGTCGCTGCAGCAATCTGACTCTTGATTCTTTCTCTAACCAGCCATGTAAATTCTCATAAAGTCTACGTGACAAACCTGTTCTTCCAGTCGTGTACAGGGTGTTTCTTTTCTTTCTTTCCTCACGAGTTCTCCGTCCTTGAAAGAGCATTGCCTTCTGCTGCCAGGATCTTGACGTTCTTTCACAACCCCACCATCGCGCGAGCCACCCCCGCCACATCCCACTGACAACCGCCATCGTCAGGTAGAACCTCTCCAAAACTCAAAGAACCGTAAAGCTCACGTAACAGGCGCTTGCTTTCTCCTCTTCAATACAAGAGCAATCAAGGCGGATCAGCAAGTCATCAGTTACAAGCGCATACGGCATCCTCCAGGTAAGTATTGCCATAGGTCATGCCATCCCTCCTGCCGACCTCCGCCTTCCATCTCCCGCCTTCCACGACCATCCACGAACCGACCTCCCTCCCGCGGTTGGCGCGGCTCCAGCGACAACAACAACAACACTTGAACTAACGACAAAGATCTCTAGAGCCTCCCAAACCGACCTCCTGCCCCTCAAGTCCTCACCCCGCCAAGAAATCAACAACCAGTTCAAAAAAAAAAAAAAAAAATGGCCGACGCAGCAGAGAACGGCAGCCCCCCCACCCCGGCAATAACAACGGTGGCGCGGGCGCGGGCGCTGCTGACATGGCCGGCGCGCCGGCGGCGACCGAGCATCTCAACATCAAGGTCACGGACAACAACAACGAGGTCTTCTTCAAGATCAAGCGCAGCACCAAGTTGGAGAAGCTGATGACGGCCTTCTGTGAGCGCCAGGCAAGTCGCTCGCGTCGGTGCGCTTCCTGTTTGAGGGCCAGCGCGTGCAGCCGACAGATACCCCCGGACATTAGTACTTCTAGGAAGTGATGAACGTGGTTTCTTTTTGGGAAAAGAGAAAGTGTGGTTGCTGACCTTCTGTTTAACTCTGCAGCTCGAGATGACAGACGGCGATACGCTCGAGGTCCACCAGGAGCAGGTCGGTGGCTGTTGAGCGATGGAACCGATTGAGTGATGAATCGAAGGTGTGACAGAGGACAACCACTCGACAGCTTTGCAGACGATTGCAGGTGTTGGGAATGAGACGATGATATTTGGGTTCGCGACTTGATCGCATCGGCGGGGAGGAATACCAACAAAGAGTTGCTACCCGACTGATACATGAAGTCTTTATTGTGCTTGCTTGGAGAGTCTGGCGCATGTATCTGGCGCTGATATCTGGCTTTTGGGGTGGGTTATCGTTCATAGTTCACCATTCGTACGCATCACGGTGTTTTGTATCCGTGGATGGGGTTCGACCGTGACATGAATCGTTTTCTACATCCAATGCATGCTAACCGGATACTGTTCGAACTGAGGTATCTAGCGTTGACACTGGGATCTATGCCATCAAGACTTACAGCCAACAATGTTGTGCAGAGAGGAATGCAGTGGTCCTATTATGATGCATCTAGAAAGCCAAAACTACAGTGACAAACTCCAGCTTCGCTGTCAATCATCAAGCCAACAAGGAGACGTGACTACATGACCAGAAATGCATCCATCCAACACCCAATGCTTCGCTCTGCAGTCTCATACCGAAACCATGTCCCATGCTGCTTCCATCACGCCTTCAACTCCCTCTCCATGCATCCAGTACACAGCACCACCGTCTCGCCTGGCGCCCCGCGACCCTCCATCGGAAAAATCTGCCCGTCATCAAAACCCCCATTACAGGTAGCACAGCGGAAGCACTCGTCATGCCACTCCCCACCCAGCGCGCGGATGTATTGGCCAATGACGGCGTGGCGGCACTTGCGGCACTTGGGTGCCCTGCGCTCGGTGCGCTTCGTCTGGCAGGACACGCACCACGCATAGCCGTCCTTTTCGATATGCGTCATGCCCTTCTCGAACGGGTCGCCGCACTCGGCGCAGAAGAAATGCCCAAAGTGCCAGTGCGCGCCCAGCGCCACCACGTGCTCGCCCATGATGGGCGTCTTGCAGTGCTTGCAGCGCGGCGCAAACAGCTCGTGCCAGTCGAGGTGGCAGAAGAAGCGCAGTCGCTCGTCGCCGTCCTCGGCCATGGTCTGTCCAGGCTCCTCGGGGAGCACCTCGCCAGCCGCCCGGCGGGCGATGCGGTCGAGGCGCGCCGCGCGGTGGTCGTCCGGCTCGGGAGAGATCTCGAGCGCTTCGAGAGAGGTGCCGCAGGCGTAGCAGGTGAAACATTGCGGGTGGAAGCGCTCCGCGGTGCCGGCAAGGGAGACGAAGCGACCCTCAATGAAGTCACCGCACTCGTGGCAGCGCGCCGTCGCCCGGCTGCCGACGGGCCTGGTGGCGGGGAACCAATGGCCACCTGGTCGCGCTGCCTGGCGCATGCGAGAAGTGGCGGGTTGGGGTGTGGGAAGCGGACGACGAGAGCCGCCATTCGTGCTACTTGGGTTGTCGTCGGGTGTCACAATGACGGGAATGCTAGGGCCATCATCTGCCCCGTCGGGCTCGACCACGATGGCGGGGGCAGACGACGAGGAAGAGTCGGACACGGCGATCACGGGCACGGACGGTGCATCTACTTGAATACTGGGCGGAGGGGGTTGTGGGCGGAACGGTGACCGCCGTGTCGGCGACGGCGAGGCCGCAGAATCGCCCGCAACAGAGATAGAAGGGACCGCTTGCGCTTGCTGCCGTGGCTGCTGCTGGCGGAGCCCACCGGGGGTGAGGCAGGACGGGTGGCGGGCGCCTCTTTGCCCGAATCTGGACTCTTCTGACCTTCCGTCAGTAGCCGCCTCTTGGGGCTTCCAATCTTTATCAAAGCTTACGATAGGTCGACCAGGACTATCGCTGACAGCAGACGGCGTGGGAAGCTTGGAGCTGCGGTCTTTCAGTTTCATGCTCGTGGCCTGCTTGATATCGTCGCTGCGGATCTCCATGCCGTGCTTGCGGGGTACATCCTCGCGCTGCACAGACAAGGTAGCAACACGAGGGTTGGTCGTGTACTGGGGATTCCGAGACTGGCTTGGGGGGTTACGGTGAATCTCGTACTTGGAGACCACTTTCTCGGGCGACGGAGCGGGGTCCGTTTTCGTCTCCGCTGCGGCCTTGAGAGTGGACTGGAGCCAGTTCAGCGGGTCCTTGGTCTTTGGTTGCAGCGGGTTCGCTGTCTCGTTCCGCGCCGAGCCCTGAGGCTGGCCAGACATCTCGCTGTCTGGTTCTTCCCAGATTTGATCACCCGAGAAGAGTTTCTGGCCACCTCGCCGCTCATGTTCCTCTTTTGCCTGCTTCGAGAGCGACCTGGGGTAGCGGAACCGGGCTCGGTTGAGATGTCTCCGTACGACTTGGTGTTACGGGATGTTCCCGGGGTCGTCGGCAAAGGCCTTGCGGCAGGTTCTCTGCTGGATGTTTGACAGGAAGAGGCAAAGGACGGCCGGCCGGCGACCGACTCAGGGCCATCATCCTCCGAGGAGCTGCCGGAGGGCGAGCTCGAATGTCTATCCCTGGCGAGACCAGTCGGCGCCACGTCGCTCCCATACCTGCCGACACTAGCGGTGCGAGCATGCGCATAGCTGTTCTTGCGCAGATGGGGTCGGTATCGGTACGGGGCGCCAGGCTGGGGCAGCTTTCCTGGGTTCTGGTGCTGCCAAACCAGCTCGGCCGCCTCGTCGAGAGCCGCATTGTAGATCCGCTTCTCTTCGTCCGACTCCGCTTCTCCATCCTTAGCGGCCTTGGTTTTGTACTTCAAGTCCATATCCTCCATGGCCCGGCGGAGCGAGACTGCTTCCTCCTTCTCCATCCACCTCTGGCCGCGCTCGATGTAGGTAGCAGTGGGGACGACGTCTGAGGGCTTCAACGGTTGCACCGGCTGGTCGGGGTAGTAGTCCTTTCCGCGGCCTATGGTGGAGTACCTCGACGAGACACTGGGGGCAATTGACACGCGGCTGGCATTCGGCGGGTGACTACCGGTATCGGATTGGGTCCGTTGGTGGGAGGGATGCTGCGGCAACGACGTTGTTGATGGCGAAGGATCTCCGAAAGACGGCCGGCCGTTGACAGAGATACCAAGACCCTCAGGCCTTGACGAAGCAGGCGGGGGGCGTGCGCCGGCGGGCCTGTTGACGCGGTTGTTGCGCAGATCTGCAAGGTATGCGGCTGCAGGGGGGTGTCAGCAAATGGTGGTGCCATCGGTTGGTTCGAGCGTGAAGAGGCCTCGACATACCAAACTGCTCATTCGACATGTAGGAAGGCGACGGCGGCGTCACCTTCCTGGTGGAGCTCCGCTCCTTGGACCTGCCGCGGGCGAACATGGCTGCTCCTTGGGCGACGTCGAAGGAATCCGCAAGGCGGTTTTCTGTGACGTTCAGCTGAACCAATGTCGGGAAGGGAGCAGCAGCAACAGGGCACAGAAGGCCAGTAACCACAGCAGTGAGCGGTGCGAGAATGGCTGGGGAGAGCAGCCAAAGCTCGACCGGAGGGCGGATTTATGCAACCGCCGGCAATGTTTACCTTGCTATAGTCTCAGCATTCTCTGACGTTGCCGGGCAGGGCGATAGGGACACAACGGGACGGAACGGAGAAGAAGAAGGGAGAGCGTGAGTCAAAAGGCAAGGGGGTTCAGTGAACGTCCGATGATTGATGAGGTGGGCGACAGCCAGCTGAATGCTGCTGATTTGCCAGGCCTGCCAGCTGCTGATTGGGCCGCCCTCCACAGCACAAACAAGGATAGGTTCCCACAGCGACGAGCTGGTGCTAGTGGTGGGAAGATGGCCAGTGCCTGAACCAGTATCAAAGTACGTACCTTCATCCGGGACAGCTGAGGGCCATGCTCAGGCTGCCGTGAAGCTTCGGCTAATGCAATGGAAGGGAGTTCCCTAAGGCAGGGATGATGTTTCTGTTTCGTCCCATCTACAGATGTACTAAACTCTGGTTTGCCTTTCCCACTTCTTCGCTTCCGTCCCGTCTTCAGTTCCACACCATCTTCACCAGGTTGCATTCCCACACCTTGGGGTCTCAAGGCGGTATGTATAGCCACTCCTCGAGTCTTCCGTCTCCAATTTTCCAGAAAGGCTCGGCCTGGGCGTGCATGGGTAAGGGCAGATGCTTCTGCCCAACCGCGCCACCAGATGCCGGCTTTTCCTTCCCCGCACTCGGCGCCAGACCTCAGTCAGTCGGTCCACTCGCAGCCTTGCACCGTGAAAATCCATCACAGGGCGCGGTCTTTCGCCCGCTTGTTATTTCCGCAGCCCGGGCCGGTCCCGGTTTTGGCACTCAACCCGGCTTCCCGAACTGATACTACCGTCTTTCTGGAAGGTCTTCGCTAACGATATCGGTTGCGCCGTTGAGGTAGATGTTGTTTGGGGGAATCTCTCGAGACGTTTCTGGCTCCTTCAAAAGGTCCCAGGCTGTCATCAGCTCCCGTCACCAACTGGAAGCATCCTTGCGAACCCAGAACTGGCTTCCAGATGTTCGGCGTTGGAGCAGCTCGATCTTCGAGAACCTGGGCCGAGGATGGACCCCAAGTCTTAGCTGCGTTGGTGTGTGGATGCCGATGCATCGGCGCCGCCCGCTAAACCCAACTGGACGAAGCTCGATGCCTTCATGGGTGGGGAGAGCCAGGATCTTCTTTGCTTCGGAATCGCGAGGTCCCAAGCAGAATATCTCCGAGCTAGGGCTATCTTGAGGCCGGGCAGATCGCTTTATTAATCCAGTCTGCAGTTCCTGTCCGTACATAGTTTTGCTTGTGTGTTTTCCTCCTTGGGTCTGCGTCTATCCCGGTCATCAACCCCTTGGAAGTTTACGTCGGCGCTTTCCCAAGGAGAAGATGTCTATGTTGTCTTGATCCAGTTCTTCTCGTTGCCCTCTATTGATTCCACCGAGAGGCTCCAATGGCTCCGCACACAACTGCCCCTCATGGGGCTCGTCTACAAAGCCCTGAATCGGCGGTTCCTGTCTTGGTATCCCGGAAAGAGGATGCCGCCCTCCCCTCCTCTGGCGAGAAGAGCACTGGGTCGGAAGAAAGCCCAATCGAATCTGACTCGCCTGGCGAAGCCGACTTCAAGGAAGGAGGTTATGGCTGGTGAGTCTTCCCCTGACCTCGCGATCTCCAGTCCAGCCTGTTCTGCACTAACGCGGCCGAACAGGGTTGTTGTCCTATCGGTCCTACTCGTCAACGCCCACACTTGGGGCCTGAACTCGTCATATGCTGTCTTCCTTGCCTACTACTTAAGGTCCGGCACCATCGAGGGCTCCTCCCCCCTAGGTTTTGCCTTTGTCGGTGGCCTATCCATATCGACGGGTACGCCAACCCTTGTCTACATTTGAACCTTCCCCTAACAATGCATCGGGCCAGCCTTTTTGATATCTCCGTTTTGCACCTGGTGCATTGGCCGGTTTGGGACAGCCTTCAGCCTACGGGTTGGTGTGGCGTTTGAAGCGTACGTCTGATGCCTCCCATATCTCCCGTCCCCATGGTACCTTGACTTACACCGCGCCTAGCATCTCCTTCATTGGAGCTTCATTCTCCACACACATATGGCATCTTCTACTCAGCCAAGGCGTCTGCTTCGGCATCGATTGGGCTTCTGCTTCACCTCCACTGTTGGAGTCGTGCCTCAATGGTTCACCAAACGACGCTCTTTCGCCAACTCCGTGGCCACCAGCGGCTCGGGGTTTGGCGGTCTTACCTACTCCCTGGCCACCAATGCCATGATCTCCAACCTCGGCCTGGCCTGGTCGTTCCGGATCTTGGCCATCCTGGCCTTTGTTGTCAACGGCGTGTGCAGCTTGCTTTTGCGTGACCGGAACAAGGCCGTCGGTGCCATCCATGTCCCTTTCCACATGGCCCTCTTCAAACGCTTCGAGTACTGGATGTTTGTCGGCTGGGGATTCTTTAGTCTCCTGAGCTACGTCATTGTCGTCTTCTCCATTACCGACTACGCTCAGTCGGTGGGCTTCTCGGCCAGTCAGGGATCGCTGGCTGCCGCCATCTTCAATTGTAAGTTCTGGACTCGTCAACTGTGCTGCTTCATCCGCTGACGCATCGATAATTACAGTATCGCAGGGCATCGGAAGACCGCTCATTGGCCTGGCCAGTGACCGGCTCGGGAGGATCAACGTTGCCGCAATCGGGACTCTCATTGCCGGCCTGGCTGCGTTCTTTCTTTGGATCTTTGCCGGATCTCATTTCGGGGGTCTCATTGTCTATGCGCTCTTTGGCGGAGTAGCCGGCATTATCTGGCCATGCATTGCTCCTGTCGGAGCCGAAGTTGTTGGTTTGCAGTTGCTGCCTGCTGGTATGGCCCTTCTCTGGTTTCGGCATCACTCGATGACTGACCACCAGCTATCAGCCTTATCGATCTACTGGCTTGTCTTGGTTCTGCCGGCAACCTTGTATGTTGTCATTGACGCATCCTTCCCCCCCCGAGGTCTTGCTAACGCTCTGCTCCAGCTCCGAAGTCATCGGGCTGAGTCTCAGAACCTCGGGGATCCATGCCTATCTCAACGTCCAAGCGTTTACCGGGTCAATGTACATCGCCGGATTTGTATCTAGTAAGTTGTGCCTACACACGTGGTGTCAGACCAAGGGTACCTAACGAGAGTGTCAGTCTGGCTACTGAGAAGCTGGAAGCTGCAGCAGCTCGAGTTGCTGGGTCTAGATGACAAGCAGCAGACGGAAGGCACTCAAGATTCCTCCGCAGGCGAGGATGCTACGCCGGCCACACAGCGCACAGGACGGCTGCGTTCTTATCTTCGGGGTATGACCGCAATTAAACGAGTGTAAAATTAGAAACATTGGGCCCGGAGGGTTTACCAATAAGACGATTCGAGACATAGTATCTGCTTAGACACTTGCAACTATTGATATGGATTGGTCACTGTAAGGGCTAACAGTTAGGTAAAATGCACTTCATGTAACCAGAAAAGTCATTCCCATTCCACACCATTCTACCACTGCAACACGATCCGAATTCAAAAAACATCGCCCGTTGGCTAAAACGTCGCCATTCAGTCGGCCGCGAACCATACATCCACCGAATCATGCTTGCCCGTGCTTCGCCAGCTCAATCGCCTTCGCCGCCGCCTCCTCAAAGTCATCAAACGCATAAAGCGGCAGCCCGCTCTCCGCAATCAGCCTCTGGCCCTCTTTCTCGTTCGTGCCCCTAATCCGCACCACAACAGGAACTCTCAGCTCCAGCTCCTTGAACGCCGAAATAACCCCCTCGCAATCATATCCCCAAGCGTCAGGCCACCAAAGATATTGACAAAGATCACGCGCACCCTCGGATCGCGCAAAATTACCTCGAAGCTCTGCTTGACCGTCTCCAAAGTCGCCTTGCCGCCCGTATCAAGGAAGTTGGCTGCGCGGCCTGACAGCACGTCGACCGTGTTCATGGCGAGACCGGCACCGTTGACGAGCGTGCCGATCGTTCCGTCACCTGCGAGCTTGATGTAGACGATGCCGTTCTCTTCTGCGTCCATCTCGGACGAGTCTTCTGCGGGGACGTCCCGAAGGGCTTGCAGCTCCGCCTGCCGACCGCAGCTGCGGTATGCGGCGTCGTCGAAGCCGAAGCGGGCACCGACGACTTTCAGTTCGCCCAAGCGCTCGACCACGGATACGGAGAGAAAGACAGCTTCCTTGTCGTAGAAGATGGTAGTCAGAGCCTTGACAAGTCGACGTAGCGAGTTGACAGGACCCTCCCTCTGGCTCAGCTGAAGATGGACCGCAATCCGTTCGATGGATAGGTCGCTGGGCCCGCTCCGGTAGTCGAACGGGTATCGTTTAACCACGCTGTCCGGCAGGTCGGCTTCAATGGTTGGTGCAGCGAAAATACATGGCCCCGGGTTGAGCGATCGATGCCAATGGCTAGGTACTTTCGAACACCGGATCCTGAGTAGGCACCGCAGTTGATTCCCCCTGCTTCCCGGAGGAGGTCCATGCACTTGTCCTCAGAAACATAGAGGTTCCGACGCTGCTGTTGACCTAACGTCGGCGGCGATTGGCTCCTTTGGGGGCCTAGGGACGATGGTGTGGAATCGGCGATATTGTCCTCCTGAATTTCCGAATACTGTGCCACATGATCCTGATCCAGTGTCCGTGGCTTGTGTCCCTAACCTTGCTCTCAGGGCATCGCCAAACTTTGCGGGATGGTTCACGATCGTCGCTCCAGCCGCCCCAAGCGCCGCGATCTTGGTCTTCGCGTCTGGCTCTCCGGGAATGGTGAAAGCTCCAGCGTGACCCATAATCCGACCGGGCGCCTCGAGCACGCCAGCAATGAGAGCAACTATCGGCCTGCAGCACGCTGTTAGTACTCACAGAAATAAAATTATATTGCAGAGGCTCACTTTGGTGACTCGGTCCGAGCATGATACTCGCGGATCCTGCCCAGTCTTTGTCAGCCATGCTTCGTGAGCAGTAATCAAGACAGGCGTACCAATCTGCAGCCTCTAGCTCTCCCGTTCCGCCGATTTCTCCAATCAAAGCAATGGCATCGGTGTCAGGGTCTTGCTCAAGTTCAGCCAGGGCCTCCCGAAGGTCAGTCCCGGGACAATATCGCCGCCAACCCCTATGCACAGGCTCTGCCCAAGGCCTGCCCGTGTTGTTGAGGCCACCGCTTCGTAGCTGAGCGTACCGGATTTCGCAGCAATACCGATTCTGCCAGGGGTAAAGCATGACAGCGGTTGGAATCCTGGGATAGGGTCAGTTTAACTCTATGGGTCATTCCTTAATTGGGACCTTAGCAGACCTATCCGGCATTTCCCTACGGCGGAGATGATGCCGGGGGAATTAGGCCCAACAAGCCGAGACTTGGACTGCGATTTCAGCATGGAGTGGATCTTGAATGGTTAGAACATGTTTGATATTATATCCTAAGTTGGCCGTGAGGGCAGAGCTTACTCGGAGCATGTGATGGAGAGGGATGTGCTCGGCAACCGCCACAATAAGAGGCACTTCAGCCTCGAGGGCCTCCTCGATGGCAGCTGGAGCCTGGTGAGCTGCTACATAGATAGCTGTGGCATCTGGCTTCAGCTGTTCTACTGCCTGCGCGTTGCCGCTGTCAGCTCCCAGCCATGTTGGGAGGGAATGAGTGGGCAGCACAGACCGAGCGGACTGTGGGAAGCACCGGAAGCCCGAGATGCTCCCCGACACGGCCGGGGTTTACGCCGCCAACGATTTTAGTTCCCCAGGCAATGGAGTCTTTAGCATTTGCTGTCGCCTTGGATTGGGGGTCAGCAGAAGCACTGGTTGACGAGGAGAAGCACACAATCCCGGACCTGCTTCCCGGTAAACCCTTGAAAAATCACCCTGGTATGGCTCCCAATTCGAAGATTTGGGAGGGTGTCGGAATATTGCTGGAGTCTGGATGTTGTCCACAGGCTCCGGCACCGGCCGAACTGCGGGCCGGGCCGGTATCGACACTGCCGGCGAACTCGATGCATTCCGGGTGAAGGTGGCACACCAGTTGCGGGACGGGTGATTCAGTGGCTGAATGAGAAGAGACTTTGAATGGGTATAAGTGCTGGCGCCGAAGAGTCCAACAGAAGCCGAGGTATTGCACACACCAGAACCACCACCCCTCTTGACGTGAGAGGAACGGGTCCTTCTCCCAGACATGTGGTGCCTAGAGCCCCCACATCACCCCGGGCCTTCCTGCAAGGAACAGGCGGAGGTGGGTCCTTCCCCCAAAATCACCACCGGAGCTCTCCTTTGACCCCTGTCTCGCCGCTACTTGCTGGTTTGGCTGGTGCTTCTTCCTTGAAGCCCAGATTCCGAAAATCATCTCTGGCCATGAGGTTGCTGGAAGCGGTGGTCTGGTTAGTCCACCTCACAGCCACACCAAAGGAACAGAAGAAAAAAAGAAAGAAAGAGAAAAAAAAAAGAAAATTGCGGGCCAAAACAATAGGCAACGTACCGATCCATCCGACAAGCCAGATAGGACTTGGCTAGCATCCGGCACTGGTCTTCGTTGACGCCCTTGACCTTCTTGATGCATGTCAAGTAGGACATCATGACATTCTTGCACTCCCCTATAAGCCAACCACAAGTCAGTCTCTAGTCACGTCAAGAATGTGTAGCATACTTGCCATCGTGATCCAACGGAAAGCTGCCTCTCTGTGGCCTTGAGAGAGAGAGAGCATGTTAACTGAGAGCCTAAAAATGATAGGAAGACAGAGGAGCTTACGGGACAGGTTTTGTCGATGGCAGAGGACCTGGGCTTCCGAAAGTGCTCATGTTTGAATAGGTGCTGAACGAGAGGCTACCCGAAGATGGATCAAGGCGTTAAATGGTTGCTGGTAATCCTATATCCCAGCCCGAGTGCTGCTGCTTCCGGACACAGAGGAAGGAAGAAAGGATCGGACCACCTGACTCGAAGTCGGCTTTCCAAGGGACAGACGTCTGGAAACGGGCCGTTCGCTGAAATGGGCATCGACGTAAACAGAGAATCAACCAAGAGCCGGGTCGGGCGAACTAAGTGGAATTCCAGAGCGGAGGATACGAGATAGAGGGTTCAAATTGTGGAAATACCAAAAGCTCTGATTTGAGTCGCTCTTTCCGTCCAGCGCGCCCCTCACCAGTTTGTCATTGGCCACACTGCAGCCTCAGGCCACCACTGCCTTATTCTCCAGGACCAGAATGGTGGGGCTCTCTGACGCCCTTTTCTGCTGATGCATGAGCCCTGGAAAGTGGCTGGCAGCCAGGGCCCAGGGAAGGTTCCACGGCTACCTTAGCGGCCAGGACCCGAACCCGCCCCAGTTTAATCCGTAGATTCAAGTTTTGTCGAGCTCTCGTTGTCAACAGCCAGACGCAACGCAACCCTCTTTTCTGCCCATTTCAGTCCTTTCGTGAGAGCCACGACCAGGCGTTGGCTGCCCCTTTTCGAGAAGGCCGGTCCTCCACCTCGTGCCATCGCACCCTCCCCTGTCGCCAACGTCGAACGCCCCGGAGCGACCGCAGTTGTCGGTGTTTGTCTTGGCTCGAATCTGTCCGCTGTCGCTGTCGGCGCGCATCCATCGCTTCTCCCTTCGCCGTTGGCGCTTCGACCCTTGCCCATCACACTACTGCTGCCATGGCTGCGCTCGGCGATGACTTGCTGGCGACTGTCAACAAGTTGCAGGATCTCGTCTTCAACACGATCGGCAATGACTCCCTCGATCTCCCGCAGATTGTACGCGTGCCGCGCGCTGCCGCCACTTCCCCCCATCGCTTACACGTGCTAACAATGCTTGCGCTTTGCAGGTTGTCGTCGGCTCGCAATCGGCGGGCAAATCCTCGGTCCTAGAAAACATCGTCGGCCGGGACTTCCTTCCTCGTGGCAGCGGCATCGTTACGCGACGGCCTCTCATCCTCCAGCTCATCAACGTCCCCGGCGAGGACTCCGAGGACGATACCAGCGCCGCCTACAGGAATCCCACCCAGGCCGCCCGCAACGAGTGGGCCGAGTTCCACCACATCCCCAACAGGCGGTTCAACGACTTTGGCGACGTCAAGCGGAGATCGAGAATGAGACTGCGAGGGTGGCGGGCAATAACAAAGGCATCAACCGCCAGCCGATCAACCTCAAGATCTTCTCCCCGCACGTTCTGAATCTGACCCTGGTCGATCTGCCTGGTCTCACAAAGGTTAGCACACCTGAACCTTCCCTCACCCGTGCCGTCAACTGGTCTAAACAGATGCGACAGGTGCCCATCGGAGACCAACCGACAGACATCGAGAAGCAGACACGCAATTTAATATCCGAGTACATCGCCAAGCCCAACAGCATCATCCTGGCCGTGTCACCCGCAAACGTCGATATTGTCAACTCGGAAGCTCTGAAGCTCGCCCGCCATGTCGACCCTCTGGGCCGGAGGACGATCGGCGTGCTCACAAAAGTCGACCTGATGGATCACGGCACCAACGCTCTCGACATCCTCTCGGGCCGCGTCTACCCGTTGAAGTTGGGCTGGATCGGAGTCGTGAACCGGTCGCAGCAGGATATCCAGGGTAACAAGCCCATGGACGAGGCTCTGAAGTCCGAGGCCGACTTTTTCAGACACCACCCCACCGGCTTACAGGAACATTGCAACCCGCTGCGGCACTCAGTTCCTGGCCAAGACGCTGAACACCACTCTGATGGCTCACATCCGGGATCGTCTCCCCGACATCAAGGCCCGGTTGAACACGCTCATGGGCCAGACCCAACAGGAGCTCGCCAGCTACGGAGACATGCATTTCAGTGGGAAGGAGCACCGCGGCTCGCTCATCCTGCAGCTCATGACCCGTTTCGCCACATCCTTCATCTCGTCCATCGACGGTACCTCAACCGAAATCTCAACGAAAGAGCTGTGCGGCGGTGCCAGAATCTACTACATTTTCAACTCGGTCTTTGGGAGCTCGCTGGAGTCGATCGACCCTACTTCCAACCTGTCGGCCCTTGATATCCGGACGGCGATCCGGAACTCGACAGGCCCGCGCCAAGCCTGTTTGTTCCAGAAATGGCTTTCGATCTACTGGTGAAGCCCCAGATCAAGCTTCTCGAAGTCCCCAGTCAGCGCTGCGTCGAGCTAGTATACGAGGAGCTGATCAAGATCTGCCACACATGCGGCTCTACTGAGCTTTTGCGGTTCCCGAGATTGCAGGCCAAGCTCATCGAGGTTGTTTCTGACCTTCTCCGGGAGCGGCTTGGCCCCGCGTCTGCATACGTCGAGTCGCTCATCTCCATCCAACGGGCATACATCAACACTAACCATCCCAACTTCCTCGGTGCCGCCGCTGCCATGAGCCACGTTGTCAGCAATAAGCAGGAGAGAGAGGAAGCGTCTGATTCAGGAGGAGCGGGAGCGGCGCGAGCGGAGGCGGATGAAGGAGCTCGGTGCTAATGGCGTTGACACCCCTGCGGAAGAGGAGGAAGAAACCGCTACTACGGAGAAAACCTTGGAACCTCTAACGGTGCGGAAAGCGCCAGGGAAGGCCTCGCGCAGCATGTCGCCGGCGGTTCATGACAACGCTCCCGGCGGGATTGCTGCCGCTCTCAATGGTGCTCGGTCAGCGTCTCCTTCAAGGTTCCACGGGCAGTCTCTGGGCAACGCCAAGGATTCATTTCTGAACTACTTCTTTGGCAAGGATGGCGCCATCGTGCCGGGGGCTGCTCCTCCCAATGCGAACATCGGCCGCCACGTCAGCCAGTCAGTGGAGCCCACGTTCAGTCAGAGCATCAGGCGGCCTGAGGAGAAGGCGTTGCGGTCTCCGATCCAGCCTCTGCAGCCCTTGCGGGCCGACGAGACCCTTGACTTCACGCAGCCCGGAAAGGGAAGTGACTTGGTAAGTTCGATGTCGTGAGATCTCATCAGCTAAGATCAAGAATTAACTGTGCGTTTGTAGGCAAACAGCAGCGAGCCGGCCATGACAGACCGCGAGGCGATGGAGACGGAGCTGATCCGGGCACTCATCAGCTCGTACTTCAACATTGTCCGCGAGAGCATTGCGGACCAGGTGCCCAAGGCGATCATGCACCTCTTGGTCAACCACTGCAAGGACGTTGTGCAGAACCGGCTTGTCAGCGAGCTGTATAAGGAGTCGCTCTTCGAGGAGCTGCTCTACGAGGACGATGCGGTCAAGAAGGAGCGCGAAAAGTGCGAGAAGTTGCTCCAGACGTATCGTGAGGCTGCCAAGATCATCGGCGAGGTCGTGTAGACTGCGGAAGGAAACACATACTCCTCCTTCGACGGACCGGATATGCCAGCATCGGGTCTCGCCGTTCCACGGCGCTGTTGTATTGTAGTCCCCACGGGATGTGGGCGGGGTGGGCGGCAGTGTATGTTGACGGTGTTCTGGATGCAGGGTTGCATGTTTCATGAATTATTCTCTTATGCAGAGCCGGCTTCGAGAGCTTAAGGGGCTGGCTGACCTTGTATAGTACGAGACGACGTGGCTGACAGCAGGACGGAGCATCACAGTGTTTTGGAAGTCGATTTCTTGAGGTGAAGCCTGCTCCTCTCGATATATTCTGTACATAGCGGCCAGACCAAGTGCTCCTCGACAGCTGTGGTGTTCAACAAACTCGAATCAGTGATACCATTCCGGGGTGTTTGTGAGGTTTTGGTGCCGAGAAGTTGATGCCCACTTACAGCGGGTCTCAGCACGCTTACCTAATCGATCCTTTCCGCTAAGGTTGGGTATTCTTGCCTTCCAAAGAGCTTCCTGGTTCCAGCTCCAAAAGTTTCCTGAACCCCTCTCCTTTGGTCACCTTGGTCATTTCACAGAGATCCTCCCCAGCACGAACCAGCCAAGCAACTCCTCTCCGCCATCGCTCAGGCGCAATGCCACACCGCAATTGATGTGATGATTGATCAATCATATCATCCCACCTCTTATTGACTCGTTCCTTCTCATTCCTTCGGCAAGGACGTGTCCTGGCAGCTGTGCCTGGATACCCGGCGTTTCTCGGCTCCTATACCCTTGGGTAGGAGCCCCTTGAGGACAACGACTTCATGTCGAGTCGTTGTTCATTTGTACATGCCTTTCTTTCCCCTTCCCTGACAAGTGTTATCCGTCATCATCTTCCCCTTCCTGCGGCACCAGCTGCTCCTCTTCCCAGTCAACTGCTGGGGTGGCATGTTTGCTGTTTTCTCCTGTTCTGCATTTCCTAGGTCTTACATCTCTATGTAATGGCCCAAAACACGAGCCCGAGCGGCGCAGAGGATGAAGGCACATCCACTGTTGACCGTACGGAGAGTCATGTACTTGGAGGGATGGGCGAGCACAACAGGCTGGAGGTGGCATCACTGATGGCTGTCGACGACCCTGGCATGGACGCAACAACTGACAGACTTGCCGATGCATCGGCAGCAATTGATGGCCCGACCAGTCTCGGGAGAAAGCGCAAGTCCCACAATGATAGCGCAGGATTCGACAGCTCCGAGACAACAAGCAACCGAGAATGCGTCAAGAAGGCCAAGCTGGCCGAGGATGATGCAAAGGGGGCAACACCACGCGACTATCTAGAAACGGAGAAGACTACTTTGCCTCCCGAGGTCTGGCATCATCTTCACTTTCTGTCCCCCCAAATCGCTGGGCAATCTGTTGGCCGTCAACAAATTGTTCAACCTCTATCTTGATCCCGCCTCATCAGTTCAAAGAGGAACCCCAGCCGCTGTTGATACTCGACGCGCCTTGGCTCCCCTGGAGCCCAATGCCATCTGGCAAGCTTCCAGGCGGCTCTTTTGGCCTCAGATGCCTGCCCCTCTCCGGTCAAAGACGGAACTTGAAATGTGGCGGCTGGCATGCTCGCCCAGTTGTCAAGAGTGCGGAAAGCGCAGTGTTCGACGCCAGGCTGGGCCGCCTGATCCTCGCCACCCTGGCCCAGGGTCAGAGGGCGTGGCAGCCATTTGGGCGTTTGGCAGCCGCATGTGCGGCCCTTGTCTTCTCAAGAAGTCCGTCAAGGTATGTCACTGGACTGCTTCCCCTGCCGCCGAAGGAAGTGAGAAATGTTGAGCTGATTGTTCTGCAGGAGGTCGACCTACTGCTTTCCCCGTCTATTTCCGTCCTCAATCATGTCTGCGCTTCCATTCGTCTTTCTCACGCAGGATCTTGATGCCTTCTCGGCAACTGCTCTTGAGCAGAGTCAGCTGCCGGCAGGACTGCAAGTCACGAAGCTCTTTCCTTCCTCGGACGTGGAGGCTCTGAGGCAGGAATTTCTCCAAGTCAAGGATATGGCCAAGGAACCGTCAGCGAATGGCTGAAGGGTCTCGACAGTCGAGGCAGTGCCATGCAGCATGATGCATCAAAATGGGAAAAGTGGGAGTCCTCGGGCGGCACCGCAAAATATGTGCGCCAGCTCTATCCGGGGCATGTGAGAATAGCTCCAGTCTCGCTACCCCGAAAGCCATCAGCTGGCCCAGGCCCTGCGGCAATTCCCTGCCTGCCCATTCCGCCTGGGTTCCGCCAGTCCTCGTCTTATCAGGGGCGTCAGGAACGATCTGCAGAGGAGGTTGCGGAGCTGAAAGCGGCAAGGAAGGCAGAGATAGAACGACGCGCTTTGCTCCTGGATCCTCCCTTGACCACCGACGTCCTTCATCACATCCCGTCGTTCCAGGCTGCCACGCACATTGTTGCCCCTTTGGATGACCATGCCTGGAAGCTTCTCAAGCCGCGCCTGCTGGCGCAGCGAGCAGAGGCGGAGAGGATACAAGAGGCTAAGCGCAGGGCAGAGTCTCAGATGCAGCAGGAGCTCCAGGCTTCACATCATCTTGAAGCGACTCTGGCTACCACGAAAGAGGTTCGTGACCGCATTGACAAGCTCTGGGAGGAGGTGCAAGCGCCCTTGCGAGCCAAGATTTGCGGCTTTGCCGACGAAGTCATCCATGACAGTTGGGGCAACGGCAAGAAGGTCACAAAAGAGAACTGCTCCCGTTTCGCAGTGGAGTCTCTCCTTCACATTCGGAGACGTTTCTATGATGACGTCGCAAGGGAAGCCAGCGCTGCGAGGGCGGCTGGCAGAACACCTCTCATTGACCCTCCAGAGGGGCCATTCACGCAGAAGCTGACGCTGGAGAACATGAAGTGGATCTTCGACACCAAGATCAAGCCTCACACCGAGGATTTGCGAAAGGAGCTATTCTACTGCAGTTCCTGTGAGGTAACTTCAAGCCATTTGGCTTTGAAGGCGTCATTCAGCATTACGCCGCAAAGCACACAAATGCCCTAAGTCTGGGTAACATCGTCGTCCACTGGAGGGCCGAATGGCCAGAGCATCCACCATTCAGCGCAACAGCCCGGCCAGCCAAAGCAGCCTTCCAGCCGAATGTCCCAACTCCCTTCCCCATCGGCAGCAGCGTGCCTCCGCCTGCTGGCTACAGCTACTTACCCCCAGCACCAGCAGCGGTGCCTGTACCTCCCCTCCATATCCGCCGGCGATAGGATATGGTTACACTCCGCCGGTATATAGTGACTACTATCAGCCGCCGGTGCAACAGCCTTTCAAAACGCAACCTGGAGCTCCTTCCCCTTTCATGCCCCAGCAGCTAAGCTATGAGCAGCAGCCTCCGTACGCCGGTCCCCCGGCGCATTCTCCAGCTTTCAACCACAAGCCATGCCGTATCCTCTCCCGGCTGTTGAGCCGGCGCACGGCTACATGGCCCCTCACGGTGGGCAGCACGATTATCATCACGGACCGTACCCGACCCCTGGTTCCGTCGGGCCATATGTTACGCCCCAGACCCCGGCGTTCCCGAACGTCTACCAGTCGAAGGTGGAGGATATTGCTCGGAACTCTCGCGAGGTCTGGCGGCTCCTGGGCGACATCAAGGATCTCCCTGGAAGCGTGAGAGTCTTTGTGACAATTCACCATCTGGTCAAGAGATTCCGGTCTAGGTTCTATGAGACGCCCCCGCTGGCCATGTTCATCGACGGCTTGTCCAACAACAAGGAAATGCGGCCCGTCCGCAACGTCAACGGGCTTGTTTGCAAGACGTGTCACCTGGGACTCAGCAACGCGGCTTCGGTGGAGCAAGACAGGAAGTACTTCTCTTTGCCCCAGCTGGCGAACCACTTCCAGTCCAAACACGTCGAGCCCATACAAGCAGAAAATAAGACCCCGCTGCCGGACTGGGCACTCGACATGGTATTGCTGCCTGATGATGCGATAATTTCAAATCTCGCCTCGTCAGTCAGCGAATCGCAGAGGGCACTGCTCACCGCCGCCTTTCCGTTGGCATTTGCACCGCAGCCTGCTTCTGCCGCCCCTCAAAGTTACGCGGGACCCCAGCGCACTCAACCAGCACAGGGTCCTGCTGGCACTGGAGGTCAATTGCCCATGCCGGCTAACTCCGCCGATGAGTCCTGGGCAAGCAGCGGCTATGGAGCTCGCCCTAGTGTCCTGGACAGGTCGTCCGCTGCCACACAGGCTGGTTTGCTCGCCAGTAATCAAAGCTCGAGCCACACTTCCCAGAGCGCGACTCCGGCGCTGTCTCGGAAAATGACCGTTCGACTGATGGCGATGGAGGTAGACGGTCGTCCCAGGGCTCTAGACTAGCCCCAGGTCAGAACGGGTTCAAGAACAAAAAAAGGGGGAACAGCAAAAACAAGCGCGCGAAACCACAAGGTGGCCGGGAAGCTGGCGAGCGGCGTTTGGGAAGAGGCTCAATGTGGGCGATGAGAACACCCAGGGCGGAGAGGCGGATGGGCATGCCATGCGTACTACATATCAGGGAGAACCTGTGTCTGCGGACGTATCCTCGATCAGGCCGGACCGGATTGGTACAACAGGCCCATCGCTCCAGTTTGGAAGCTCTCGTGCTGACTCAATTGCACACGGAACTCAAGAGCCCGACATTTTGGCAGCGTTGGAGTCTCACCTTGAACAGAGGCGGCTGCCGCAGTTCAGAAGGCATGAAACATCATCCAATGCTATAATGTACCAGGAAAGGCTCGAGTCCGCATGCATCCCGACTGGCAACACGGCCCCGAGCCTTACCCTCGGCACAGTGACAGAGAGGATCGGCCGGCATCTCCGCCACTGAAGGCTCGATATCAGGCTGCTGGACCGACTAGCAGAGAAAGGGAGCTCGATGGGAGACAACTTGATGCCGCGTATTATCCCAGGCCGGCGCCAGTCGAGAGGCGGGAGGAGGCTTACGCTCCCCAGCGGCCCCCTTCCGGCTTCGTCGAACCATTACCACGCCATGTCCTCGAAGAAGAACGTTTCGGCCTGCAGGCTCCACGGCTCGACGACCATAACCACCGGCCCATCCCTCCAGCAGAAGGCGAATACCGCCGTCATCCCGATGAGATTCGCATGGCGTCACGGCCGCCGCCGGTCGAAACGTACGAGATTGTGCATGTTATCGATGGTGACAGGGAATACTACTACCGCAGGCCGGTGCGGCGGGAGCCGAAGCCACGTTACATCTACGAGGAGCGGAGGTTGGTCCGCGACGCGGGTGCTTATCCTGCATCGCACGATCCCCTTTATGCGCCAGTCTCACGCGCGAGTCTGGTGCGCGACGGGCCCCGGGCCAGCGTTGCGCCTGAGGCCTGGCCGGCTGACCAGCGACGGGCTGACCCGGCCTACGACGAGGAGTATGATCCGCGGTTTCCGGCCGCTTGAATGGGTTGAACTATCGGTGTACCGGGGGGGGGGGGGGGGGGGGGACATGATCATGTAATTTGCGGCAGGTAACAAAGTGTACGGTTTATTGGGGAGATTGCTTGTAGGGGCTGTTCTGTAGACATTTGATGAAACACGTTTCCTCTTCTTCGTACGTCGCCGGTAAGAGGAGAATGGGGATGTATCTCTACCGTTGGCTTCAACATCGGCGTTGGCAAGGATTGACGGTCCTTCAGTTCCTGTAATACGCCGAGGCTGAGAACATGTCGGTTCGGATCCCAGAAAAGGGACACCTGGGAAAGTTGTGGGTGGCGCAACAGACGCTTGCTTGAATCTTGGCTCCCTGCGCCGCCCCGGCTCCCGCGGTTGCCCCGGGATCTCGGCGCCGTGTTCATGCCGCCAGATCTCCACCACTTGCCGGGTGCTTTGGAGTGGCAAAAAAGGAAAGAGGGGTAAGAGGGCCGCCGACCGGGTTGTTGGTTGGCCCTTGCGAGCCTCTCACAGGCGTGTGACGTTGACCCGAACTGTTGGCGTTCGTCTGGTTCTGTTCACTCCTCTCCCTGCCCTTGCTCCCGCCGCAGAGGGTGCCTGTGGGCCGCTGTTTGAACCCCTGAGTGGCCAGCGCCGAGACAGCCTGCAGCGATCGAAAAGGGGGCGACCACTCAGGTGCACGGTTTTGTCGTGGAACGAAACGGCTGCAAGGGGCTTGTTTCCACCTGTCTGCCCTGGTGGCTGACACAATCCCGGGGTCTATCACGGCTCTCTCGACCAATCCTCAACTTGGCATCGCATTTGCTCCGGGACGGGTTGGGCGGATGAGAGGGAGTGGCAGCGGAGGCCTGGATCGAGAGACAAGCTCCTTTACCAGGGTCAGTTGGCTGCAGTGCTGTTGCTAGTGTTTATAATATCTGTCACAAGGCCTCCCTCCCAGACGGGCTTGCGCTACTGACCGTCTCGTGACGTCTTTCTCGCTATCTTTTTCCCCTTTGCTCACTGGCTGTCTTCTTATACGTCGGCGGTTTGCCCTTCCTTTCTACACATTACCATCGATAGACATTTCTTGGCTGCCAAGTTGACCTTGGTCTTTTTTCAGCTTCAACGATCTTTATAGACTTTCCACGACCAGAAACACCGTCCTTCGACAGCAGCAATGCGTGCCCAGTGCTTGTCCGCCCTCCTCAGCGGCCTGGCCGCTGCCTGCCCCATCGTCGGCAGACAAACTGCCACGGCAACGGCAGCAGCCCCGGAGGCCACCTCCACCGGCACCCCGGGGTCCAGCACCGGAGGGGCCAGTGTCTCCGGACCCATTGTCGACGCCACCAAAATCGAGGCCATCATGGACGGGTCCAACACTTGCGAGGGGGCCCAGTTTCCCAACGAGTGCCGCACTGCCGAGCAGGCGGCGCCCTTCATCACCAAGGCCTGCGCCCAACTTACCACCGCCGAGTGTGCCGCCACCATTGCCCTCATGAGCGTGGAGAGTGTCAACATGAAGTTCAAGCACAACGTCAACCCCGGCAGGCCGGGCCAGGGCACGGCGAATATGATGATGTTCAAGTAGTTGTTTCTTTCCCGGGCGCCTACCCCTCTTTGCTTCTGCACGTGTCCTAACAAGACAACCCACAGTTCGTCCAGGAGTACGCCGCGGATCTCTTCGGCAAAGAAGCGGTCGACGGCAAGGCGCCCGACAACGTGCTCGCCATGGTCACGGTCGACGAGCACAACTTTGGCTCGGCCGCCTGGTTCCTGACCAAGAAGTGCAGCAAACGTACGCAGCGCGCTCCAGAAGGGCGACGACGCCGGCTGGTTAGCTTACAACGAGTGCATCGGCGTCAACGGGGAACTGCCCGAGCGCATGGCGCCCTGGAATAAGGCCAAGGCGGCGTTTAACCTTTAGGCCTGGCGTGGCATGGAGGAGGCTGGTCTTCTTGTGTGTTGGCGGCGCTGCTAGAGGATTGGTTGTTCGATATGGCGATGGCTTTCGTTTCGTCGTATTATATATACAGATGGACAGATATGGACAACGAATAAGATACCCTTTGACCTCAAGTCCCAAAGATGTTCTGCTCCAACTGACCATATGCTTGCACCTCACTTCAGTTGCTGGCCT